>JADANM010006225.1:7714826-7733542 GCA_026213755.1 Eurema hecabe | reverse complement strand
TTATTGTTCAGCAAAACCGGTTGAAAATAACTTGCTATCCGTACTTAAAGCTAGAAGCCTAGAAAGTGGAATGCTTCCAATTTTGCGCCTAGAAAAGATTACATTGCTAAGAAAAGATTAAATTGCTGAAACGTTAATGCTACCGGCTCACCGCGATGCGCGCTGAAGCGACTCACATTTAACGGGATTGGAGAGCTATTTCTTTTATTTGAAATACATTACTTTTATTTGACTTATTTAAAACACTTTATTGTTACTTTATAAGAAAATAAATACATGTAGGTACATAGGCACAAATAATAGTGCACAAGAGGCGTCCTTATTGATAAATAGCTGTCTGTGCAAGACAACCTGAGGGTTCCGAGGAAAAGTATAGTATTATTAAAACATAAAACGATAAACTACAGACAAAACATCAATAATTTTAATATCTTAGTTGAGATAAGTAAAAGCTAAAACAGGAGAATATTAGCATAATATAATAATGGAGTAAATGTGTTTTATGATGTTGAGTTTGACTCGTTGTTGGTAACCTTACAAATAACTAAAGCTATTTCAGAAATATAAATTCAATATAATTTGGTTCTTATTAAGTTGAAATGTTTTAATATAATTTATTATTGTTTTAGTTAATAGTAAGACAGTCTCTATGTAGATCATCGCAACTATAATTAAAAGCAAAGTTTGTGATTTTGCGAGGGATAATCTCTCAATTATGCCACAAGTTGTATGAGTTTTCAATAAAGGTAAAATTATTACTAGTACATAGTATAAAACAAAATCGCTTTCTCTGTCCCTACATCTCTATGTATGCATAATATATACCAGTAATTTTAGGGTGGTAGTTAGCTAGGTACTAGTTAAATTGAATAGTGATTTTTTGCAGACGGTACTAAAAGGCAAGTCATACCTCTAAAAACCATATAAGTCAGGGAGGCGGAATTTTACGTAACAGTAATGAGATGAGCGTACCGCAAAGTGTTAAGGGGAATAAAATTTAAGAATTTAATTTCATTGAACTACGGAGAAAACTATAATTCATAAAAATAATATGTTTGTAATAATAGGTTCTATTAGCTATTTTAGTTGTTGCTAGGGTGTTTAAATAAATTGCAGTATTGTATTAGTGCAAACTTACTATTCATATTAAAAAATATTATTTGTTCTCTCTCTGCTTGCAATATTATTTACATTTTTTTAATTAGTATATGATAGAAGATCGAAATATGCAACTATATTGTCTTCATATTTAAAATACTGTTGATATGCAGTGCAAAAATATGAGTTAAAAAAATATTATTAACTATTCTTATTTACATTGTTACCGTTTTAAATTGTTTTGTTTGCTGACGTTACTATAAAGATATACTGAATTTCCGAATTTGTCAATGTGAAGATGCAATTTTTAAAGCTAAAAAGTAATTTATTTGATTTGTATATAGGTCGATTATTTCAAATGTCCTCAATATTTCATCTACAAAAAAAAATTGTAATGTATATCTTACTTGATACAACATTATTTTTCGACCTTTGACGGGCATCGCGTCGTCCTCAGGGGATTTATATTTTGACCTAAATTTTCTAACTGAAGTCCTAACCATAACTACTAGTGTGAAATATTACATACAAAGTCACCGACTTGACCTTAAAGCGGCTAGTACGTAGGGCGGACCTAGGGCGAAGCTTCAAAGCGCAATTACTGTGCGAAAGATCTTAAGCGCGAAGTTCTCTCTGTTTCGAATAAACGGTAAACTCATATTTAAAATTCTACACGTGCTTTTAACAGCATTTAACACGTTATAGAAAATGTGAATTGCTCGTTTTTGTTCTTGGAATAAAATATTCTTGAGCTGGTTTGTTTTAACTAGAAAACAGTTTCTGTTATAATATTATTGTGTAGTTGTTGTTAAAATGAACTTTGAACGCGTAGCCGGTGTATTCCTATCTTTTGTATTTTTTAGTTGAGGTACAACTATTTGATTTTATCAACCGACGCAAGGCCTTACGAATGTATTACCACTCACCTTTAAATAAGGGGTAATGGAAATGCATTGTGATAAAAGCAAATAAAGGAAAAATGGACATCTAGTTAAGGACTTTTAGACTAAAGAAAACATCTGTGGGCGTGTAGTTAAGGGAGCTGACCAAATTTAGCCTCAGGGAAAAGCACCATCTATGTTACTTTATATTTAGATAAAGGCTGAACTATATTTGCCAAGCGTGACATATCATAAATCTTAATATATTCTTAATATATATAAATCTCGTGTCACAATGTTTGTCCACAATGGACTCCTAAACCACTTAACCGATTATAATAAAATTTGCACACCATGTGCATGGTAAAGATAGGATAGCTTACATCCCGGTATTGCCCCGGGAACGGGAATTACGCGGGTAAAATCGCGGGACACAGCTAGTTTTAATTATAAATCTACAATATAATAAAACATTTGTTCCTAAAATTTTCATTTTTTTTTTATAATAATAAAAACAGCTCAAATTTAAAATACAAAATTTTTGAACTGTCCAGAATAAATGCTAGATAATATTGCTATCATAGCATTTCCTTCTAGCATTAGCCAAGATATCCTTATAAGCTTCAAACCTGACAAGCTTTAAGAACAAAACAAAGAAGAATATTAAAGCAAGAATATTTCTATCAAACGTGAAGTAGGAGCGAGGATTGAGTCAAACCAACTTAGTCAAGTCGAGAACTTTCCGCCTAGTTTACTTATCAAACAAGAACCTTCAGTTAAAGTGTTTATACGTTCAGGCTTGATTTTCGTATACATTAAATTATTACGGGTAATAACCAAACCTTTGTTTTAATAGAAGAGATCACCTTCAGATGTTTTCTAAGCATTTTTTTTAAATATTTTTGAACTAGTAATAACATAACATTGGTTTTATGGAACAGATCACCGTCAGTATTTTTTAAGCAACTGTTATGTTAATATTTTTAAGGTAATACTTAGTGTTAATTTGATAAATGTATAGGTAGTAATTAAAGTTAATATAGTACGCGTCATTTATGTTTAGCGATTGACGAGAATAGCTGCGCATCGGTAGAAACGCGCTCGTAATTGACGTATTGGTGCGAGAAAGACAACACGACTGGGACAACCAATAAACGCTCGCGACCGACGATCACGCGCCCCGCGCGCCGCGCATTTACCTCGATACCTTATTTTTGACTTCTGCGCAGGTTTCGTTCAGCGCTAAAGATTCGTGACGCGTACTATACTTAAACAACCACTGGTAGTACCACTTTACTTCCCTTAACGGTCATTAATACTTTCACTCCTTCTATTGTAAGCTTTTAAAGGTTGGTAAAACATTCGGAAGGATAACCATCTTAAAATATACGGGTAAATATCACATACTTTCGCTCTTAATGTTAGATACATCTTTAGTTTTCTACTAGATGACCCGTGCTCTCTTCGTTAGGCATAATGTTAATAATCCTTTTTGATCTTTCGCTTTTATATAACCTATGACACTCAGCAATAATGTGGCTTTCTATTGGTGAACGAATTTTTAAAATCTGTTCAGTAGATCCCGAGATTACCCCTTTCAATTTAACAAACATATAAACTTTATTCCTTTATAATATTAGTATAGATACGATACACAGTAAACTCCAGATAACTCCAGAGTCATAAAAAACGTCATAGTATCACAAGACATTAAGCACGAAGAAACGGTCAGTATCAAGCAGCGTTTTCCAATTATAGCACTAGAGCGCATTATGCGACATAATGCTTAACGTTGAAAGTTTCAACTACATCTTTTCGTATCCATATATCTCCAAGAGAAATTACTATGAAATATTCCTATTTAAATCACTGAACCCAAAGTCATTTAGACCTATTCATTTCTTTATAGAACATGTCAAAAACGGCGCGGTGGTTACAAAGAAAAAAATTGTGTAACATTATATATTTTTCTGAGAAGCTATTTCTAAAGATAGTTATCACGTAATCACAAGCTAAGAGGCAATTTTCTAGTCAATTACAAAACCTTCTATCAATCGTTAGGGGCCTATTAGGTCCCCGATCGATTTAATTATAAACTGGAGCCACTCAATTTAAAAGGGTTGACCGTAGAAGGGTTGCTTATTCTTTTGCGTCTATTTTTAAGCACTACATTTTAATTAGATTATTACTGAAGCATTAACTTAGTTTTAAATTAACTCTCAGAAAAAAATCGAATTGATATTTTAATGTTAAGTTTTGTTATAGTCGCCGCTCCACGGTTTTCTCCGTTCCTGTTGCCAAAATTTTTTCTTATGTTTTAGAATACTATAACCTACACAACAGTGATAGAAATATTTAAATCGAACCAGAAGTTTTCTAATATACTCCTTCCAAACGAAAAGTAAAATTAAATCTATTGTCCTTATAATTTTATTAGTACGGGTTAATGCTACTCACATTGCAAGAAAAACATCGGTTACTGATACTTGTAGCTATTCAACAATAAAGCACAATTTACTTTCAATACATTTTCTAATAGATAGCAAATTAAAAAAAGTTTCTTCCATAACAAAAAACATATTGAATATCTTATTAATTATAATCCAAGTCTTTACTGTACGGCACAGTTGAATGGAGACATTGAACATTGTCCGTGCAAAAGGAGGCTAAACTCTAAAGCTATACAAACTCTTTGCTAATTCAGTATAATATCGATACTAATATGATACATTTTCTGACAGGTGAAAACCCAGCGGCCATGCAGTCGTCATCTCCAAACCACTTCAACATACACAGCCTGTACACAATATTCCTGCTCAACTTACTACGGTGACAATTAGAGAGTTTGCACCCTATCTCGTAAGCATAAGGCTCATAATCGCGAGACAAGCTTTGTTCCTTTTGTATTAACTGGGCTTAATTTAAGCTCCGAGATTTTAAAACGTTAGAGCGACGTAAATAAAAGAAGGGTTTCGTCGCTTAAGCTCTTTTGCATTTATATCGATTGTTAAGAGGTCCTTACTTTAATATGTATGAGTACCTGGATTCAAAATTAAGTGACGAATATATTGAGAGTGGGGTTTGGTTCGTATCTTCTTTAATGTGTTCGTGAAAATTTGTACTTTATGAATTCAATGTACATTGATGGCTTATCCGAAGTTGTAATGGTCTATTGTAGCTAATTAATGCTTAATGGATTCCCATCCATTAATTAGCTATGGTTTTGCTAACCATAACCATAACCCAAAAAACCATCCATAAAAACCCTATCCAAACTGACGCAAACCTTCTTAGCTTCTGCATTCTTAATTAGTGATATATTACCTTTTAAAAGCAAAATGGATCGCTTTCCATGAAACATTACTCCAATACTCAATTGCCCATTTATGCTAAGGCTATTTTATACCCCTTTTCCATTACTTTTTATCCTTTTTTTATCCACTAATTCATCCCTTACCATTCTCTATTCCTTCCTTTCTCTTTAAAAGACAACGCCAAACAGTTAACCAATTGACCTCAACGCTCAATCATAAAGAAGTAATACTACGCACAAAAAATGCTATCATAAAATTCCAACTCCATAAATGTTCATTTTGCTGTTATAAGAAAACAAATGCCGTGTGTTATGCATAGAATTTTTCATCACTTCAACACAATATGAATACTTATAAAGGATGATATCCTATGCATAGAATCACGTCAACCTCATAAATACAGTCTTAGTGGGACCCTGGCATTAATATGAGATGTTTTCTAACTGTAATAACATGTAAATAATACTAGGTTTATTCTGTGACTTGGTGTTTGTCTTTTTTAAATATTTGAAATATCAATTATAGAGAAGGATAAAGAGGAATGGTAGTTACACTTTCTTGATTTTTTTAGATACAGGATTAAGGCTAATAAAATGAAACTATAAATACTATACCCCATGATCATTGCTCAGTGGCAATAATTAGATCCGAAACAGATATTTGATGTAAATATTTTTTTTATGTTTTAATTACTCTTTCCCTTAAACGAGCTGGATGTATACTCTTTCATGACGATTACTAAGCAGACATTTGACCGCAAGCTCGCCTGATCTTAAACGAAAATGTGGTCTAAGAGGTGTCATCTGCTTAGGAGCCTTAAAAACCTTTAAAAGAGCCAGTTTTTATTCCATTCGATGCCAGGTTTTTCTTTTTCTTTTACGCTAAAACTTTAAAATGGATTTAGTTAGTTGGACATGCAGGTGGATTAGGATACTTTTAAAACCAATAATGCAATTGAAACAGGAACTACGTAGGAACTACAGAAAATACATATTGTGTAATTGTTTATTTAGTCGATACAATTAAATAAATAGTTCTCTAAAATACGATTGCATTGTAAGACATTGACTTACCCTAACTGATAGTGATTTATATTTGACAATTTAATTAAATGAAACATTTCTTAACAGAATTACATTTAACAGATTGCTAAGATTTTTTTTTATTCAACAGATAGTATTTTATACATTTAAATACACAGATAGACATTTGTGATGATTATTTTAAACTGATTTGGCTTGGCATTGTACTGGAATATTGTAGCGTGCGGTTAAGTTAAATACATATGTTAAAGTTTGACTTAGATTTCAAATTGTTCAAAACCCGAATTTTCTACTTTAAACACCTAACATGAAATTTGGAAATTGCTTCCATAAGACGGTTAATTATAATAAATATGTTCGACTTTTAATTTGATTTACTTTATTGAGTCTGACTTATTTAACGATTTTGCGTATTACCCTGAAGTATAGGTTCCGGTTATTTTATGTTATGGCAGGCAACTGAGCTGTATATTCGTCGGTAAACAACCAACTCTATACAAAGACGGACACTAAAATGCGTCAGAAATGACTCAAACAACTTTGACTTTGACGTAAGTAATGTCCGACTTTAAAAGCGTAACGTTATAATAAAATGACATTAATTAAACGGGAAGACAAATGAAAATGAAATCGTTGCGATTGCACGCCGTCTGAGCCCTTTGTTTCTACACCGCCCTTCCAACATTTATTAGTCGTGACTAACCGTGATTTACTTTGACAGCTCATTTCAACCGTTGTACATTTATATTGTGCAGTGTCTTAAAGCTATTGCAGCTTATAGGCTATTTAGTCGACTGTTTGTGTTATTTTGAAAGTCAAAGTCAAAGTCAAATTCAAAGATAGTGAAAGTAAAAAATCCGATCCACACTTTGACATTGACAAAATTATGGCAACACAGAACTGCAATCAATCACAAAAATTGAATTGAAGTAAAAAATCTACTGTTATTATGATATGTATAGTACGCATCATTTATGTTTAGCGTTTGACGAGAATAGCTGTGCATCGGTAGAATCGAGCTCGTAATTAACGTATTAGTGCGAGGAAGACAACACGACTGGGGAACCAATCAACGCTCGCGCACTTGACGATCACGCGCGCCGCACCGCTACCTCGATACCTTATTTTTGACTTCTGCGCAGGTTTCGTTCAGCGCTAAAGATTCGTGACGCGTACTATACTTAGTAACACATTTCTCGATTTATTTTAATATTATACCAATGTAGATATACCTATCATGAATAATATTAAGTTAAATTTATGTTATAAAGATACAGACAGACTCACTGATAATTAATTTTCAGACCTATATATTATCCTCCTTCAATTTGTATTAATACTGTTTGGGTAATAAAATTTCGATGAGATTTAACTATTATTATATATTATATTTTTAATATTTCTACTTTTTACTTTGAAACAGTGGAACTTACTATGTATTTTAACTTCATATACCAATACTATATTCCAATATACATAAATTCATACGAAAATCATGTTCAAAGATGCAACAGACAGAATCTATTTTCATTTCCATTAGCATTCGGACTCTAAAGAGAACTTCATGCAAATTTCAATCTCGTTCGAAAAGTATAATTAGAAAACCGCTTTCGGAAGCTACTAATGAGGGAATCAATATACAGTAACTATTGTAAGTCGAACGGAACTTGATAAAGACGCCAAGGTATTCGAGTTAGTTTAAGACTTATTTAGTTTCAGCTTTATTTGGGAAAGAATCTGTGAAGATGCCCGTGACTCTTACCCACAGCGGTGAGATGGAACACAGTTGGGTACAAGCCCGACACAACTCTTTAGCCTATCCTTTAGGCCTAAAAGGATTTTAACTCTATAAAAAATCTTGTTTGATCGCGTATTGACGGTACTGAGTTCTCTTTATAAACCCCTTAGAAATATTAATTTAAAAATGGTTCCTTCCTCAAGTTCTTGATTATGTGTTTAGGTTTGTTGCAATATCAGATGTGATTTGGCCAAAAACTCATTTAGAGTTCGGGAGGTTTTCGACTTATCGAGGTTCGAGTTAAAATGTTTGTACTGTATTTATAATTACCCCTAAGGTATCAACATTTATTAGATCTATGTGAGTCAAATATTCTGTTATTAGAAAGATAAAATATTGGCTTTTTTTCACAATTATTAGCTTTGATATAATTCTTAACTAATGTATAATATAGGTTACAATAAATTACCAAATGTGTTGTTAAGTACATAACTTAATAAGGGCTGAACCTGAACGGCTATTACTCTTTTTTAGAATATTCCATAATTAACGGATATTCTTAAACTTCATGAATTTAACGCTAATTATTGTGACGACATTTATTAGTATTTTATACAACAAAACCACACCTTGCAAATCTTATAAATTCAATAATCGCATAGATTTTTTTACATGTAAAATGACGTCACAATAAAGTCACAATAATTATAAACACTGACCGCAAAATCCCATAATGAGTTGGCCATTAAATTAGCTCACAGATTAAGCATTAATGAGACCAGCAGGTATATTTGATAGCGACGTAACTATCAGGTTCCGAGTGGAACTAACCGCCCCCAAAACGCTCCCGTTACGCCGTAATTGGTAAACTAATGCCTACATTAGATTGCGCGTTTGTGAGAGCCTTAATTTTATGCGTAGTTTTGTATGGCTTCATTTGTGCTTAGACGCTCCATACTGTCACAGAAAGCAATTGCATGCTAACATATTTCTAGATGACTGTACAAATTTATTTAACGGCGTAGAGAGTATCCCAATTTTCCAATTGTAGCACTAGAGCGCATTATGCGGCATAATGCTTAACGTTGAATGTTTGAATGTTGTTCTACAGCAACGCTGCGTGCAATGTCAGAAAATTAACAAATGTTTTTTTCTTTAAGTTGACATTGATCGAAATGTCCCACAATGCCTTCTCTGTAAACTAGGAATGCTAGTCAAATTTAAATTGATTAGAACATACCATTTCTAGTTTGACAGCTGACACCGAGTGCTGGGGTGGCAGCCATTGTGGGTTCATCACAGCCATCAGCCATTCATAAAATGCGCGCGCGCCCACGTTTTCTAGAATGTTTTAATCCAATAATACTTTGTTAATCATTGAAAATTATAAATGCTGATTCCTTTTAATGAAATTAATAAAGAAGAAACTAATCGTGCCGTGGAATATTTTATTGAAATAGCGAACCTTGATCTCCCCACGCGACTACTTATGTTACGGTAAATAAAACCCAAGATTGTAAAGCCATTTCTGAGAATGTGCTTCCATATTTATTTTATGAAGAAACTTACATCTGTAACTCTCTTGATATACACATCGGTATTATCACTAAGTAAGAACTTGACCGCTTAATTTTTATAGTGGGTAACTTAGCATCAGATCCTATTATGGTAAGTGACCATCTTCAGTCATCAGATCAGAGCTGAAATGCTGTCCATTACTAACTTACTTACTTACTTATTTGCTTATTAGTGCAGGTGGAAAAGGGCTGATTGATTGAACTCCTGAACTATTGGCAAGATCCTCAACCAGTCTACATCTGACTGCCCCCCAATGATTCTCAGTCCTCAATTTGTATATTATGCTAAGTCTCGAAAAAATATCTTAAGCGCGATTCAGAACCCGTCGCGTTAGTAGAGGTCGCTCTAAGAGATTTTTTTTCAGATCCTAAGCTGGAAAGTAATTTGATTTTTGTTTATAAAAATATGAGAAACAAAGTTTGTCTTGTGAATAATTTAAATGTGTAATTAATCGTTTCTATCATAACTTATGTTAGTCGATGTTAATCATATACTATATGCACTTTTCTACATGTTAGTATGTTTGTACATAATTCTGTAACATTAAGGTTTATTGTTAAATAAATTTTTATTTATTATTTACTTTGGAAATAAACTAATTAATTTTTAAAATAAATTACTATCAATGATTTTTTTTATTGAGTATAATGTACTTGTTATTGATTTAATGTAAAATAATGTAATTATTACATTTAAGATCTCAATGTATATTTAATTAGATAAGTTTATAATTGTATATACGTAAATATCAATTTTGAATTCATAATAATAAGCCTCTTTGTGTAATCTTAACTAATATTATATACAAGTAATGTTTGTGAGTCTGAAGATACCTCTGGATATGTTGAATCAATTTTGAAAGCGAAAGTTAAAAAAGTTTTGAAAAATTGGTATAATTTTGTACGTCAAAACCACGGAGAAGAGCTAGTTTAAGATAATTTAATCACTGTATATTATCATGTATAGTTAAATGATCTCATTAATGTAATGGTTATATATATTTTTAATCTTGGCAAGAACCAATGATATTATAGTTAATTGATATTTTATACACCAACAAATCAACTTGAAAAAGTGTTCCGCACAGCAGCGGCAGCACACATACAATTCAAAACGATAAAAAAGAGATAAATGATAAAACCAACAATAAAGGCATAGTTGATTTTGTCAGTTGCGTGTGAAAGCACCGGCAAATAATCACCTTAAGGTAAGACGTCCTAATTAGGATGTTTTTGCGTCTTCAAAATGTTTGCGATTATAACATATATATTTAATATAATATCATTGGGATGATGTCAAATGTCAAACTTGCCTCTTTCACACAAATTAAAATGATCAAAAGTCAAAGCGAATGCAATATTTTGCTCAAACAACCATAATTAATAACACTAAATAAAATACGTAAGGAATTATAAAATGTACCGCTCAAAACAGAAATTTTCTATTTTTCTGATAACGCAATTCAATTAAACATTTAAAATCGTTAAATTTAAACACTGTTATTTTCGATTTTTCAAATGGTAAAGTCTTATGTGCAATAACTGGTGATAAAGAAAGAAATAATACACCTTTGGAAAGAGACCCTAAAGAGACCTATTGTATGAAAGAGGTAGCACTATGACGCCGAAGTTAGCCGACGCTCTCTTTCTAAACATCGATGTTTATCGCCGGGTATTGTAAGATTCGTGATATTTAATATATAGCAAATCGTACTCTAATATATTATGGCAGACGTAAATTGTTTATACTTGTAAATATAAATTAGTTAAACATTGAAATAAAGTGTCCATTTAATGTTGTGTTTTATTTGAACTAGTTTTATATAGGCGATGAGATCCTTATAAATTGGTTGCATATTATTTTGGTTACGGGTGTCTTGTACCTTCTGAAGGTTAATGAAAAAGTCAATAATGTAGGGAAAGGATAATTGGTTCGTTTCGCTGCTACTTACCTCGCAATAATATCTTCAGAGAGATGACATTGCTGAACGTCGGCTAATTTAAAAAAATATGTTAGAAAAGACATCAGATAAGTTAATAAGTTAAGTTAAACAAGTTGTGGTAGTAGGTAAATCCTGATAGGATACTTATAGCCCTCGGGTCGAGAACAATTATGTTGAAGTTTTTATATTTTGTATGTATAATTAGTTTATATTCTATACAATACTAGCCGTTGCTCGCGACTTCGTCCCCGTAGATTTCTTTTTCCATTTTTTCTTCGCTCTTATTAGTCGTAGCGTGATGTTATGCAGCCTAATAAAGCCTTCCTCGATAAATTGTCTATTCAATAAAAAAAGAATTTTTGAATTCGAACCAGTTGTTCCTGAGATTAGCGCGTTCAAACAAACGAACAAACAAACAAACTCTTCAGCTTTATATATTAGTATAGATGTTATTGAATAAGTTGCCTATCGCCGTCTAATTTACCTTTGTTCTTTCCTTTTTACTCTCTTTACTATAGGTTGCCTGGAAGAGATCACTCTTAAGTGATAAGGTCGCCTGTTACATTGTATCAAATATTATTTCATTGTATACATTGTAACAAAGTGTTAATAATAAAGTGATATGTTGTACTTGAATCGAGTAAAAAGAAAGAACAGTGTCCCTACCACAGAGGTATAGGTCGCGTCACGAATTTTTAGCGCTGAACGAAACCTGCGCAGAAGTCAAAAATAAGGTATCGAGGTAACGGCGCGGCGCGCGTGGCACGTGATCGTCGGGTGCGCGAGCGTTGATTGGTTGTCCCAGTCGTGTTGTCTTTCTCGCACCGATACGACAATTACGAGCGCGATTCTACCGATGCGCAGCTATTCTCGTCCAGCGCTAAACATAAATGACGCGATCTATACCTCGCAGACTTAAAAAGCACGTTTACTATAATGTTAGAGAAATAACTTTAAGCCACATCCAAATTATCTGTTTCTACTACTGTTTTATAACACATCACACTTCTACGCATGTATTTTGATGAACCATTTAAACAAACCAAAATAAATTTCAAGTCTTATAACGATACTTTAAGCCTCAAACAAAAACATTCAACCAACAGAACCTCGGTGTACCTAATACCATAATTCGTTATAACCTCCCTAACCGCGGCCCGTGAAATTGCTCCTTATAACTTTATATGAAAATTGCGTGTTTCTCGTTTGTGCTCTGTAAAAATATTCCTTTATGCGATAATTAACTTACTTATTACGAACATAATCAGGCTCGCGTTACGGTTATTATGAAGGTCGGAATGTATATTCAAATAACGGTGTTACGAATCTTTGGAGTTTCTTAGAAGTGATTATTTTTCGTAGCTAGGTACTAGCTTAGGTTGCCTGGCAGAGATGTTAGCAGCTATGTAGCAATAATGTCGCCTTTTGTGCAACAATTTAAGTTTTCTTTTAATCTGTTTGCTGTATTGTTTTTTCTTTATGTACAAAAAAGTGTTTTAAATAAATAAATAAAAATACTTTGAGGTTGTTTTTAAAATAGTAGTGACAGTTGTATCATGCGTAAAATTCCAGGCAAATAAAAAAATAACCTTTCGTCTGCTTAGTTAAAAAAAAATTAAAAAGGGTTAATAATTTACTATTGCTGCAATACACAATATTCTTCTTCTACTTCTTTGGCCTGTCACTCTTGACAGAGTATTCGTTGCGCTACTATTCCTCTCTGACCGCTGTCCTTTTTTAGCAGTCATTAACGGGAAATAGGTAGGAAGTAGGTCTACTTCCCTTTTTATTTGATCTGTAAATCTCATAGATTGATTCTATGAGACGACCTCCCATAAACAGTCAAAACATCAAACAAATATGGAAAAATAAAAGGATTTGTGACGAAAGTAAATGAAGAATCGGTTAAAGAAGAATGTGAAGAGAAAAATAAGCTTCGGGCGCTCCCACTTAAAGAACGATTCGCATGATCGCATCTCATGTGATCCCAGTGACCCCACCCAAATCAGCCTGGCTCTACCACCTTAAAATTTATAGGCAAACTAGCTGTGTCAGTTTTACTCGCGTAATTCCCGTCCCGGGGCAATACCGGGATGTAAGCTACCCTATCTTTTAAGTTGGATCAAACTGCACATGATGTGCAAATTTTATTATAATCGGTTAAGTGGTTTAGGAGTCCATTGAGGACAAACATTGTGACACGAGATTTATACTATATACTTCTATACTAATATATAAAGCGGAAGAGTTTGTTTGTTTGTTTGAACGCGCTAATCTCAGGATCTACAGGTTCGAATTGAAAAATTATTTTTTATTGAATTGACTATTTATCGAGGAAGGCATCATAACATCACGCTGCGTCTAATAGGAGCGAAGATATAATGGAAAATATTGAAAAAACGGGGAAAATTATTCATCTTTGAGGGCTTCCTTTGCGTGCGCTGCGAAAACGGTTCAAGATACAAAAAAAATATGTAGGAAAGAATTATTACTCTTTAAATGATCTAAAAAAAAGTCCGCGACAGTATATGTCTATCTTCTAAGATTGACTCACTATAACATAATAATAGAAATAGATCCGACGGGGACGAAGTCGCGAGCAACAGCTAGTATTAAGATAAAAATAGTAGGTTCAACAAACATAAAACCATATTGAAATGTTATACATTAATTAATTGTTATGTACGTATGCTTAGCGAATTTTTTCCACCAAAATAATAAAATTATAAACGTTAAAAATGGTTTTTGATAACAATATGGGCTACAATAAATACATGTCACCGCGAAAAGGGCAATGTTGACAAGAAATGATGTAGCCAGCTACAATCAAGATTAATATCGCTGGAAATTCTTTGTTTTGACGTGTTTTTATATTTAGCGGTGGATATTGACGTGTGGTGTTATATAGTGAAAGAGGATATAGAATGTTTACAATTTGAAATATATTTTGGATGAGAAAACGATATAATATAAATATAATTATGATATTTATTATACGTATGTTAGTCTATTTTAGAATAGTTATTGTAGGTAATATAATTTAACAATTTGTAAAATATTATTTTAGATAATTTCCCTCAGTCTGTACAAATACCCATAATTCTAGTTTGTGCGTCCACAAGTGGACTCGGATGTAGCAAAATTTAATCACGCAGTACGCGAGTCCGACTCAGACTCGACACACACACACACACACACACATATCTATGTATAAAAGATACGCTATAAAAATTATTTAGACGGAGACATTTAATCTGATGACGAAGATATAAATATGAAAGTAGAGATGTTTCTTACGCATTCACATAAAAACTACTTGACCGATCATCGCGAAATTTTGTACACAGATTCTTGGACGTTCGCTGGTATAGTACGCGTCACGAATCTTTAGCACTGAACGAAGAAGTCCTGCGCAGAAGTCAAAAATAAGGTATGAAGGTAGCGGCGCGGCGCGCGGGGCGCGTGATCGTCGGGTGCGCTAGCGTTGATTGGTTGTCCCAGTCGTGTTGCCTTTCTCGCACCAATACGACAATTACGATTCAACTGATGCGCAGCTATTCTCGTCAATCGCTAAACATAACTGACGCGTACTATACCAAGCTTTAACCTAGCGTGACTACAGGAAGTCATAACCGTTGATCGTTCTAATTAATCCGTGTATTTTAGTGCAACATACCTCCGGAACGAGGGTAATTGGAGCGCTCTTGAGGGTTGTAAGCGACTTTTTCAATCCCAACCTCGACAAAGGGATTAGGATTCTAAATGAAATACTCGCCTTTGAGCTGGGATTAAAAGCTTCAATTAGATCGTCTTGGGACTGTGGACTATGGTCTAGATGAGAAGCGGATCTAGTCCATTTTCACCAGACTACGGCATAGCTACAATGAGCTAACAGTTTCTTGCTAGTTCTCGGTAGAAACTGCTTTCCACTAATTGATAATAGGCATGAAGGCAGGGTATTTAAAAAAAATTAAAAATTTCGTGTGTCTTCGATTCACTTTCTTTAGAAGTTAAACTTCAGTAAATCAACAAATGAATTAGATGAATATATGTGACAAGGGTAGGATAATCACAAAGTTTATTTGTTGAAAAACTAATGAAATTTATCTGTCTCATTTTTTATCGGCTTCATCCTACAAATTTTAGTATTTGTGTCTCCCTGTCATTTTTTCCCTTGCATCCGATTTAAAATCACGACGATTCGATGCGAACGAAGCCGCTGGTAAAAGTTAGCATGGAAAATAAAGACTAAAACATTCAGAAGCGGTTGGCTTTAAATTTCATAGGCATTTGAGAGTTTAATTACACTGTACACACATACACAGGAAATTAGAACGGGCGTGAATTAACATTTTAAAAAGCCTTTGAGAACTCTTTCACGATATGTTAATATATTTGGCTGGCTTATTTATTTACGACTTACGAGGTATATTTATTATAAACATATGTTAGAGATTATAACTCTAACTATTTACTTAGAACTATTTATTTAGACTTCTCTCATTTATTTTATATACTATTATTTTGTTTATGTATGGTAATATGTTATTTTTTTATAGCAATAGAAATATAATATAAAGAAAATGATAATTTCGTATGAAAACCTTAATCAGAAGGCGATGTTGATATGATATAATCATTATATTGATACAACATCACGAAGATCATTTTAACACAGCACATCTAGTCTCAAGCTAAGCAGAGCTTGAGTTACGACATCGGAATTACGTATAAATTACAAATACTACTTTTTTTTTAATTCATAGATCGATACAACTATAAATTCCTTTTTTTTATATGATAGGGGGCAAACGAGCAGGCGTGTCACCTGATGTGAAGTGATCAGCGCCAGTGTGTTGCAGGCCTTTTATTGATAAAAAAAAATTCCAATGTGGGGATCGAACCCACAACCCTCAGCGCAGAAAGCAGTAGTGTTACCACTATACCAAGAGATCATTACTCTTCCATTCGACATTACTGTACCTGTTAAAATATAAATAGCTCATAAACTTTCAGTAGACGTGTACAAAGCGAATAACAGGAAATATCAAGTCCATAAAATGTTATTCAAAAAAAAATTTTATGAATATTTTACGCGATGAAATAGAGGTAAATTTTATTTGAGCGAACGGTAAAAATTATATTATTATACTCTGAGAGTCACTTTGTACGCGATATAGCATTTTCCTCGTTGCTTTGAGTTTTCAAATGTGTTTAACTTAACGCCTGTGTAATTCATATGTAATTTATAACTATTTTTTTTAATGTTATAAAAGTAGCTGAACCCCGGCTTCGCTCCCATATATTATGCATGTATTAATAAACCTTCCTCTTCGAACACTATACTACCCGCTCCAGCGCTGTGCGCAAAAAATATCACGGCTCTTGACTCTTGAGCGCTGGTGTCCAATGACAAAAATGGCGGAAAATTGGTATTTTTGTAATTCGTAAACTACACGTAACAATAGTTACCCAAAGCGCCCCAGGGCAACCAAAAAATCCGCATAGGAATCGATTGCATAGTTTAAAGATTTAAGCATACATAGGGATATAGGGACAGAGAAAGCTACTTTGTTTAATGTACACTTATAATATAAAGAGGAAAGATTTGTATTTTTGTATGTAACGAATAAACTCAAAAGTTCTGGACCGATTTAAATCATTAGAAAACTTATCAAAATTTGTCGCTGAGTAACATATGCTATATTATATTATATTATATTATATTATATTATATTATATTATATTATATTATATTATATTATATTATATTATATTATATTATATTATATTATATTATATAGTGATTTTACTTTAAGCATTAACCAGTAAATAAAGCGAAAACTTTATCTTACTGGGAAAATAAACAACTGAGTCAGACAGAATATATTTCCACTTTGAAGTGATGATTTGCCCTATTTAAATATTAATCAGAACAGTAAGTACGGATCCCGCAAAGGTTTGTTTCAGAATGTTTATGCCTCACTCAACGTTTCATAGTTAAATCAGACGTTTACCCGCGATTAATATGCTAAGGTATTAGGTAATGAGAATTGTATTATTGTTTTTTATTTATTTATCTCCCCGTCGATTTATTGCACTAAAAAAGCAGTTTCAAAGTCCAAAGGGTCTGTCTGTGTGTCTCTGTCTGACTGTAATTCAAAGTCAAAGTCAAAGCCAAACTTATCTTTATTCAACTAGGCTACATATTGTATCACTTTTGAATCGTTAGGGTATAGCATAGATGACGTGATAGTCAGATAATAAAAAAATCACAAATAATACATCTGTTGCCGCTTTAACAGGAAATACTACAGAACAGAATAAAAGCAAATTTAAGAGGCTTCCGAGCAACAACACGTGATTTTTTTGCTAAGGCTGAGGCATTAGTCACCAACAACTCAGCATTGTAAAATGTATTTGTTGTAATAAGATATATTATATACTAGCTGTGCTCGCGACTTCGCCCGCGTAGAAAATGTGACTTTGGTCAGCATTTTTGAAAATGCCTAACCCGCGCCAACAAACGTTCAGCAAGTTCAACGTGATTCTTTAAACTGCCATAACTTTTTTATTTATCAACCGATTGCATTGAATTAAAGACTAAATGTTAATTTAAGCTTACCACAATAATTGACCAAACCCCATCTAGATAGGATAAGCCGTTTCTGAGAATAGCGTGCACAAACAAACAGACAAAAATTCAAAAAATCATTGTTTTGGGTTCTATTGCGTTTATAAAGGTCTCCTGTAATATTTTTTCTCATGTATCTTCCATGTACAGACAGCGACTCGTTACGTTTTTATTATATGTATAGATACTAAAGATAGGTTCATCCAGTTAAAGTTAAGCTAATAAACATAATGAAATACTTGAAGGTAGTTAAAATGATACTCATCCAATACCAGAACTAAAAAACCTTGAACCAATAAACGTTAAAACGCAGCTTCCACTGACCGTGAAAATAATCTCATCTGATCTGAAACAATGACAATATTTAACCCTCAACCTTCGCAATTCGCTCAAGGGTACAAAAATGTCCCAGAAAAGAGAAACTTAAATGATTTTTCTCGAGTTTAACATCTGTTTGTTGGGGATTTGTGTCATACGAAACAGCGGTT
>JADANM010006225.1:7607960-7620114 GCA_026213755.1 Eurema hecabe | reverse complement strand
ATCCTACAACTTACCATGAAACAAATTCATCTGCTATGTTGCCTGTCGTGTTAAAAATCATACTCGTTGCAAAAACTTGTCGATAAAAATCATACTCTTTCAATTAAACAATCGCACAGCTTTACCCCAAAATATCTAGTAAACTTTACATTCTAAAAACCAAACTGAACACAAGTACCAGGCGTGACTCGAATAATACCATTTATTTATTTATTTTATCGGGTCGCTTCAAAATCTTAAGTTCACTAGCGACTTTTGTGTGTTAACAATATTAAATTAAATTTAAAAACATAAAAATAGTCTTTTGTTACGTTCAGGATCTTTTAAATTAATTATTGGATAAACCGAAATATACTATTTATTATTATCCATAAAACTCTTAAATAAGTATCAAATATCCGAAGCTAATTTCCCACAAAACCTCCAGTCAATTTCTGGTTTATCAATAACAAACATACTAAGAAATAAATCCATCGGCGCGTACAAATATTTACTGATCCGACTCTATTTCCTGTTATCGAATAAATATTTAAGGGCTAACTTATTCTACTTAATCTGTGCCACTGACGTAGCGACTGAAGTTACAGACAGACAGAAAAATTTTACTTTTTTCTATCAGATGTACTCGTAGTAAATGAATTAAAAAGTAAAGTTTAGTGTAGTATAGATTAATGTACTTAATGTATTAGAGGAAGAAATTAAGGAATTAAAGTTATATAACAAGGGAAGAGAGAGACGATGTTACATGTAGGTGTAAGATTTTATCGTGGATAACAGCAATAAAGGAAATAAAGGAATTACTTAGTTATTTATTTCGTAAGAACATTTTGACGACCGCTTGGCGCAGTGGTAGCACAACTGCTTGCTGCGCGAAGGGTCGTTGGTTCGATTCCCACACCAGGAAAATATATTTGTAATTTACATTTTTAGTAAGAGGAGTCCTCTGGCGTTCCCACTTATAGGTCGCGTCATTTAAGTTTAGCGCTGGACGAGAATAGCTGCGCATCGGAAGAATCGCACTCATAATTGACCTATTGGTGCGAGGAAGACAACACGACTGGGACAACCAATCAACGCTCGCGCACCCGACGACCACGCGCCCCGCGCGGCGCCGTTACCTCTTATTACCTTATTTTTGACTTCTGCGCAGATTTCGTTCAGCGCTAAAGATTCGTGACGCGACCTATACCCTAATAAATGCAACGAGTTTATCTAATATTCTTTAATATTGATTTTCTTAGCACAAGATTGGTCCATTTCGACGCAAACCAGGCATGCAGGGCATGTTTATTACATCTGGTGTTGCCAATTTCACTTATTAAGCACTTAGAAATAGCCAACTAAATAAATAAATAAAAAAGCAAAAAGCGTCTAACTTGGCACTTGTACAATATTTTCTTCTTAGTTTAAAGGAAATTGGGTGAGCCGTTAATCAGGAGGAAACTGAAAAACTGCCCGGGGTCCTGTTACGCAATGCCTGTAGTACTTATGGAAGAAAATATATTTTTTCTTCTACTTGTGTTTTAATTGAAGTGTCTTTATTCGACGACGTTGGAGCCAAAAGTAGAGTAATGTTTTTGCCGATGTATGTGTATATTAAGCCTTGGTTAATAGGGTCATTTTAGTTTTATCGTTAAAAATTAAAATACATTGAAACATGTGTAAAATTCAACTCTCTTAATAATCAGTTTAATGTTTCTACATATACGTAAGCAAATAATACTTACATGAAAAACTATTTCAATGATTTAATCGCGAAACCAACTGTCACCTTCATTCTTTTGTTTATATATCTATGTGAATTGTCAATTGTTTATAATTACTATGATTCTTTTGTATATTATATTAATACTATGTGAATTGATTATTAAAAAAAATTATCGCGAAATGTGTCCATAACTCGGTAACAGGTGAACCGATTTCGGTAATTCTTTTTAGAATCCTTGAAGGATGAAAAAGGTTATTCGAGGAAAAGAAAAAAAGGTTTGTAGCGTATAATGTTACAGGTAGGTACAGCGTGAACAAAGTCGCGTCGCGAGCCCAGTATATGAAGTCAAAATAATTTGTATATATAATATATATGTTCCGGAAAAAATAGTAAAAGCGTGTTTCAGATCTCACCGCATTAGTAGCGGTTATCCGTTATATGAAGCAAAATTGCTGAACATAACGATGTTAAAATTTAAATCTTCACAACACTTGTAATAAGTTTAACATGCACGAAACCAAGAGGGTGTTGAAAGTTGTTAGTTCGCTTGAAACTTTCTCGAAAACTGCTTCGCTTGTTTTTGTTAAGTCGTGTTTTTCGCTTAAAATAACATGTTATTTCTAGTTTATGCAAGCTAGCTGTGTTCTGTGGTTTTGCCTGTGTAAGTTCCGAAAACGTTATTGAGATATTTTTATAGTCATTAGATTCTTATTTAAGTCTAAAAGTCAGGTGCTTAAATAAATTTACCTGCTTTCAAAATGTTTTTAATTCTTTTTTTTGATACATGGAAATATGGAGAGTATAGATATATCCTTACTAATAAATTGTAATGTGAAAGTCACTCTGTCTGTCTGTCTTTCCATCACGATTGGAACGAAATTTGGTACGAAGATAGTCTAAAGCCTTAGGAAGGATATAGGCTACTTTTTTTTTTAAATCAACTCCCAAAAGGTTGCGCGAAGTGTTGAAACTTTTTATAATTAACACTTTCACGGCCAAACCGTTGAACCCATTGTTATGAAATTTGGTACACAGATGGTTTAAAGCCTGAGATATAATATAGGCTACTTTTTAACTGGAAAAAAGGGTTATAAGGAGGGAAGGGGGGGGGGGCAAACTTTATATGAAAGTCCACGCTCCTAATTTAACTGCATTCAAAAAATCGGTGTTTAACCATTATTTCATAAAAGCCTGTGGCTCGGAATAGCACATTTACGGTATGTATATATTTTTATATACATGTGGTTATACGTATGTATATGTGTATGGTTTATATCATATTATTTTATGCATTTCGATTTGTTTTGCATTGACTGGTTGCTTGGTAGAAATTATACGTGTGCATAGTTATTCCGTAGTGGCGTCGTGCTGTTAGCCGTGCCAATACCTGCATGATGACCACGACCACTCTGCCACGAGCGACTAACTTAGAAGCATAGTTATAATAATAATAATACTTCTTTATCTAAGTAAGATAAAATACATATGACGACCGCTTGGCCCAGTGGTAATACAACTGCTTTCTGCGCGAAGGGTCGTGGGTTCGATCCCCACACCCGAAAAATATATTTGTAAAGTACATTTGTATTTTTCCGGGGTCTGGGTGTTGCTATGTATTGTATGTATGTATTTACAAAAGAAAAGTATGTATGTGTAATTTATTCCGTTATCTAGTTGCCATAACACAAGCTTCTGCTTAGCTTGGAACTAGATGGCGCTGTGTATAAATGTCCTGAAAAAAAAAAAAAAATATAAGCCTATGAACCCATAGGCTCCCGACCTAGTGTTAAACTGTATTTCATGAGCCAGTGGGTTCTCCCATTTGAACAAGATAATAAGATACATACTCAAATCGAGAAACTATTAAAAAAAAGAATATACATATTATACCAAAGAAAAGTGTTTGCGAAATATAAATAACTGCCGCAAGCGTGTGTATGTGTGTGTGTGTATGTGTGTGTGTTATAATGTTACTTATAATATATTTATTGATGTACACAATAGACGTAGGGCAAAGTATAACGTATGTAACGAAGAATAAATAAATAATGGATCTACCCGTGAAAAAGTCTGCAAATGTACCCATGATCCCTACCCACTGTTAGTCGGAACACAGTCGTTTTAGTCGGTACAAGTCCGACATAATACATGCTCCTTTCACTAAAGCCTATGGTTATTCTATGAGGATTTCCCCACTACATAAAAGCTATGTGTGTGTATGTATTTAACGTTTCTACAGCCTCAATGTAATTAATCGTGACACGCAGGCAAGCATTCAGTGACGGCGCACATAGAGCTATGAATATTTAGACATTGCTAAAAATGTATTTTTTTTAATAAGCTGGTATAACGCGATGTTCTCGCTGTTCCTATCTTAACTGTGTATATATACAATATACAAGTATATATACAATACAATTACTTTTTCGTTTAAGAACCATGGTAGTATTTAAAGGTATACTCTATAAACAGTAATTGCTTATTGCAATCGGTTCAGCGGCTCACGAGATATGCACTTACATGTGGCGTTTTATTTTTATATTGCGGCTACATTGTGTAATACTGGTGTTATGTGGTGCCCCTATGTTATAAAAAGAATACTGAAAATCAGCGCTATAATTTCTCCTTCTTCTTCTTCTTGAAATGTTTAAACGCCGTTTTGCAAAACGGCCCTGTTTTGTAAAACGGCTAGCCGTAATGTAATACAGCGGATTATACAATCCGCCTGCGACATATACTTAAACCAAATGTCATGCTTTCTTGAAGTTTTTTAATTATTAATTTCATAGTTTACTTACTCCTACTCCACGGTTGAACTACGTTGTTTCTGTTTTCGTGACAATACTAGGATAAAATAAGTTTCTATGTTTGGTAGGATAAAATGATACCTAGCGAGACCGTCCGTGTGTACGGAACACCGGTAGGCTTTAGTACCGACTAAAGGGCACTTTTTTTTTATACTATTAAGAGGGGAGACGAGCTGGATGCACTCCTGATGGTAAGAGTAACGCCAGCCCATAGCCAATACAGTGCTACCCGGAACTTTGCTATAAAGCCCAACCCCGGGCAGAGGTGCACTACACCGACGCTCCCCACTTTGAATCATCAGATGTTGAGACTCATTGGCCCAGTAATTACGCTGGCTACAGTGCCCTTCAGACCGGAGCACAGTGACATTTTCACGTCACTGTTCAGGCGGTAGAATGTCAACCTTATATAGCACAATACTATTTAGTAGCACGGAATGGCGCCTTTACCGGGGGTAGGTCTCTTTCGCAGGAGACCGACTGGGTGGGTACCCCCACAGTGACAGACATTCAACCGCCTGAACAGTGATGTGCAAATGTCACTGTGCTCTGGTCTGAAGGGCACTGTAGCCAGCGTGACTACTGGGTTAATGAGTCTTAACATCTAATGACTCAAAGTGGGGAGCGTCAATGTAGCACCTTTGCCCGGAGCAAAGTTCTGGGTAGCACTGCATTGGTTATGGGCTGGCTTATGGAGGACGTCCAGCTCGTCTCACCACTTCATAGAATAAAAAAAAATGGCGCCACTCGGTAGTGCGACATAGCCTCCTTCTCCCCAGAAAAGGACGCAGAATCCATGAGAAGATTTTCCAGTACGAAAAAAGAGATAGACATACTTCTGTCTATACGTTTAAAGTCTTTGCGGTTAACGCATGGTCGGTCTCGCTTCCAAATGCGAGGGTCCTTCAATAATAAAGAATGTGCGATGTGAATGCAGACTTGTGCTCTTTAAGATGCATTCAGCGGGAACTATCGCGAATTTAACTTGAATTTAGCATAACGTGAACTTTAAAATACCTTTTTTGCTTATTGATTCTCTTTTTAACCGACTTCAGAAAAAGCTGGAAGTTTTTCAATTCAACCGTATGTTTGTTTTAAACCATGCCTATTCCTGTCTTTTTTATTTGTTATTTTTTGATTGTCTGCAAGAAATTACTTTTGGTGATAAGGCCGCCTTTTACACATAAATTTAATTTATTTGTCTAGTTTTATTAATATAGGTATATAGTTATTATATACCTATATAGCAAATGGCTGGACTTAGTTTAAAATCTATTTTATTACTAGCTGCTGCCCGCGACTCTGTCCGCTTGGACTTTCTTATAAACTTTGAACCCTCCCCCCTTTTAACCCTTTTTTCGAGTTTAAAAGTAGCCTATGTTCTTTCTCAGGCTCTAGACCAAAGTGTACCAAATTTCGTTGTAATCGGTTCAGTAGTTTTAGCTGGAAAGACAGACAGACAGGATTACTTTCGCATTTATAATATTAGTATGGATATTTTTACCAATCCTTTTCTCAAGATAAATTCACATCGAAATGCAAGAGTCCTCGATTTAATAAAGAATTTGAAAGGACTGGGTGCTTTAAGATGCATTCAACGGGAAATTTTGCATGCGAGCTGGAGTTTAAATATTTGTATTTAACTAAGAACATATTTACTAAAGAACTGATTTGCGTCTTTTAATAAATACTTGTATGTTTAGAGGATATATTTTTATAACTAATTTTATGGAATGAAAAAATATTGCGATAATTTGACGACCGCTTGGCGCAATGGTAGCACAACTGCTTTCTGCGCGAAGGGTCGTGGGTTCGATCCCCACACTGGAAAAATATATTTGTAATTTACATGTATGTATGTATTTACAATAGAAAAGCATGTATATGTAATTTATTCCGTTATCTAGTTACCATAACACAAGCTTCTGCTTAGCTTGGTACTAGATGGCGCTGTGTATAAATGTCCTGAAAATATTTTATTGTTACTCCTACCAGTTGGCAGGAATAATTTATATCGGATGGTACAAAAGTGGTCACAGTCAAAGTCAAAAGTATCTTTACTCAACTAGGCTACATATAATAACACTTCTATACGTAAAAGATGATTAGGTAATAAGCCATTAGGTCTTATTGACCCAGTACTTACAGAAATGGCACCACGTTTCCACTAGTAAAAATAAATACATATTTCAGGACATTTTACGCAGCGCCATCTAGTGGCTACGCTATGCAGAGCTTGTATTACGGCAACTAGATAACATATAAATTACATATACATACTTTTCTTTTGTAAATACATACATACAATACATAGCAACACCCATACCCCAGAAAAATACAAATATAAATTACACATATATTTTTCTGGTGTGGGGATCGAACCCACGACCTTTCGCGCAGAAAGCAGTTGTGCTACCACTGGGCAATGGCATTTGCGGTAGGTGGGGGCAACTTAAGCACAAGCAAGCTCATTTTTCCTTTCATTAATTCTTTCCTTTTTCCCTCTTTTAGGCCGGCAATGCAGTCGTGAAGCACTTCATGAGCGAAGGTAGGTAGGTCACCAAGTAAATGACCTCACTTGCCTACCATCATATAAAAATTCATTATTAAAAATACATAAACAAGTATATAGTAGAAATACATATAACAAGTCAGTATTAAAAATACATAAACCCCCGATAAAACGCAAGCAAACTGAGCGTGTAACATACCTATCACCTAACAAACCTGATGACCTTGAAGACCTGAACCGACAACCAAACATAGCTAAGAACACACTCAGGGGATATACCTTTCAAACAAAAAAAACCGCATTAAAATCGGATCATCCGCTTGGGAGCCACGTTGCCTCAGACAGACACATACACAAACTTACACACATCTATATATATATATATAAAAGAAAGTCCAGTTAGTTACTTCACTTATAACTCAAGAACGGCTGAACCGATTTAGCTGAAAATTGGCAGAGAGGTAGTTTAAAGCCAGGAGAAGGACATAGGCTACTTTTTTACTGGAAAAAAGGGTTATAAGGGAGGAAGGGGGGGGTCAAAGTTTATATAAAAGTTCACGCGGACGGAGTCGCGGGCAACAGCTAGTAGATACATAAACAAACACCCCGTCGCTTTTGCGTCGGGGGTCAAAAATACCTAGATATATTTGATAGCAAGCTATGAAATATTTCAGTAAGCTCACTACGATATTTCACTACTTGAAGCATATTGGTTATAAATCGACGCCCCACTGAGGTTTATTACATCGATATTTATAACTTTCCCAGCAATGTACATGATATTGTGAACTGTAATAAGCTTCATACCGCGTTTACACGCTCGCGTTCGACATTCAACGGGCACGAACACAAGCACGAGCGTGTGAACGGGCTGTTCGACTGTTAGAATGTGCACGTGCGTGTGCTCGCCGTGAACCAAACGAGAGTCGATTATTATTCCAAAAAATAATTATCTGAATCGGTTCAGCTATTCACGAGCTATGCAGTTAGCAACAAATTTAGCAATTAATTTTTATATCAAAGATTTAATTATAAATAAATATATTAAAAATATATATATATATTCCGCGTTTTTCAATTAAAGAGCATAGAGCGACATTTCGACCAATGTCAAATTCATGAAAAACATTTATTAATTTTCTCGCACTGCACATATAAGTGCACGTATCGAGTGAAAGTTCCATTAAGTACTTTTGAGAGTTCGATATATGCAGGAAGAAAGTCGGAATTTTTATTTATTTCCGACAATTATCGGGGTAAATTTGGTCATTTGATTTGGGTACGACATCTCCATTAATTCCGCAACGCCGTACAAAAATCATGCAAAATGGAGAAAAAATCGAGGGTTGTTCTTTCGAATTCTCACCTGCACTCAGTTGGACAGCTTACAAGTGACGTCATAGTGCTGAATCTTATTATTTTATGCTCTTATATCGTTCTAGATAGGTCACCTGGTGGTTCAAATGACCCATAATTTTTTCAACATGGGCCTGTAGTCTACTAGTCTAGAGCCTGTAAAACGATTTATAGTGTGGAAATGATATATAGCCCTCTGATGTTGAGCGCCGTATAATGTGAGAGACTGGTTTAGGGTGTATAGAAAATACATACATATATTGTTATTTTATAAGGGTTATAATTTTGTGGATATATTTACTTAGTGGTCTATAATATAAAAATGAATCGTTAAATGTGTTGCTAAGAGAATAAGTCAATAACAGTTGAACTGTTTTTTTTTTAATATTCTTTGAATTATGAGGAGTTAAAGGTTTTTATAAGTCACTAGCTGTGGTCCGCGGTTTTACCCGCGTAGTTCCCGTTCCTGGAACAATACCGGGATAAAACAGTATATTAAGTGTTAACCCAAATTTCCAATAAATCGGTCCAGCAGTTTCTGCATGAAAGAATAACAAACATACATTAATACATACATTCTTACGAACTTTCACCTTTAATATTAGTACTATTACATTACATAAAAAGTAGATTATAATGACTGCCATTATATTGAACGATTTAAAATAATCGTATGTTCGAATTAAATCAACGCGAAACGGAAACAACAGACTTAATTCGAAATAGTTTCGTGCCTCGTTCCCACATTATTCAAAATGGCAGTTTAAAGCTGAAATTTTACTTTTGAACGATAATTAATTAATGTTTTTATTGACTGTTTTTGTTATTAAATGTGTTTGTTTTAAAATAATATATTACAAAAAAAACGATCATTCTAAAGTTGATTTGTCTAAAACATGTATCATTTCTATGAAAAATGCTTTCTTTGTTTAAACAAGTAACTCAGTAAATACTAAACTCCAGACCGTCCATCATTTCTCAGCGCTCAGTTAGAATTCTCAGTATTGTTTCGAATTAATCACTCCGACGTTATTTTATCCGGACGAAATTCAATAGGATTTTTCATCAGGACTCTTGATTAAGGACAGGCAGGTATTTTCATTAATGCATTGTTTATTAATGGAAGGCTAGGAGACGAGCTTCGAGAACAATTGAGGATTTATTTTTTATCGACTGGCATATTCCCGTGGTTGGTGGAAAAAATTCCTAACTTCGATAAAATTTTGAGGTTATTTTTTTATATTAACACTACCAACCCTCGCTCGTATATATTATGCATGTATTATACATATAAACCTTTCTCTTGAATCACTCTATCAATTAAAAAAACCGCATGAGAATCGGTTGCGTAGTTTAAAAGATTTTCATAGGGATATGTATGTATTAACATGCAATGATTAAACAAATATAATTTGTTTAATTGTTTTAGAATAAAGTGAATCAACGGACAAGCAGTCAAATTGGTATCGAATTCGATTTTGACATTGACTTCGTGCTCGTTCTTCTCTGTTTCCGAAATGTATAGTAACCGTCAAAAATTTTTAGCGATTGACGAGAATAGCTGCGCATCGGTAGAATCGCGCTCGTTGGTGCGAGAAAGACAACACGACTGGGACAACCAATCAACGCTCGCGCACCCGACGATCACGCGCCCCGCGCGCCGCACCGCTACCTCGATAGTCGATACCTTATTTTTGATTTCTGCGCAGGTTTCGTTCACCGCTAAGGGTAATTGACGGTTACTATACCTAGTATTGTTTTGTAATAACATGACCACCACGAATAGTTACTATGTATGTATATGTAGCCTAGTTAAATAAATATTTCAGTTCGACTTTAACCTCTTAAAACATCAGTGTATATGTTTATCAAAGCGTTATAAATTATTTTATATAAACTATACTGTAATAAACGCCGACAACGCATTAGCGAAGTCACCAAATAGCATAAGAACCTTAAAAAATAATTGACCCGTCTGCTTAGTTACTTATACAAAAATAATAATATAGATTTACAGACGAAACCACGGACAAATGCTAGTCTTCCAAATAGATTGATTTAATATTGGCAATCCAGATTATCGGCTTTTAGCGTCCAATACTGAGCACTAAACGCTGTGATGCACGTCATTGGTCTAGTTTTCAAATATTACAGGCTGGACAGCACAAAATGGCTGACATATTATGGTCATACAATTTTACTGTTACGTAAACAATGAAGCGTTGTTATTTATTTGTTAAATAACATAAAGCTCTAGTTAATATTGACAAAGTTTACAACCTGGGAAATTTAAAGAAATCAAGGATCATTTTATATAAAATACAAAACGCAAAATATTAGTGCCTTCAAGCTCCTAACTTCTACTTACTTGGCAGGTTTTATGATAATAATATCCCGCCAAAAAATGGTAGCGATTTTAAAATTCAATTATATTGTATCTAGTTACAATTGAATAATTTAATTCATTAAATAAAGACTTTGTTCAAAGAACATATGATCCGCCATTTTGTAGTATCTCACAGCGGCCATTTTAAACCAATAGTCATCAAATTTAACTGGAACATTCTCGACTAATTGGTCTGCTGATTTAGTCAAGAGAGTATTACTTACCTCAAATAAAAATATCAGTCGTGTTAATTATTTAAATAATAATAAAATAATTTAAATTATTTTTCACTTTTTTATTAAACTTCGTTAAAACATAGGTACAATTATTTATTACAGTGACATGTTAATTTTAACTGGCGGCCTTATCACTACTCAGTGATCTCATCCAGGCAACATGTAATAATAACACAAAAAATTATTAAAAAAAAAACTATAGTCTATTCAATAATCATTCATCAGTCGAATTGAAGTCCTTAACTTTTCTTGTTACCACCGAAGCTATACAAAGCTTTATGTTTTACAAATATAAGGAAACAAAAGCCTAACACGTGCCAACGGAAGCCGAGTTCTCAATAACACGTAGACGTCGGCAAGAACAAAAACTCATTAGGAATGGCGTCACACGGAAGTCGGTTAAATACAAGTCGAGAGGCTTAAAATCCGTTTGCGATATAAGGCTCAATTACACTTGGCTAGATTCGCCGTCTAAATCGCGTTCAAAAAATTTTTGTCAGCTCCGTGTAATTGCAAAAACTAGCTGCCGTCGCAATGTGCGATTGTGTGCTATACGCACACGCGATACCTTGAATGAAATCATTCAAGAGGTGGCCGTTCTAACGCATACATACATTTGGCACCTTCGGAATGTGAGTATGTGTGCATCAAGAACGCTTGCTTGACGCACACACTTACAATCCGCTATTTACAAACGTATAACTATAAGAAGACATTTAATCAAAAAACAACAGTGAACGGTCTTAAACCAGTCGGCACTCGGCAGTCGCTTAAAGCGAGCCAAAGACGTCGGATGTATTGAAAGAGAGGGAAACATAACGCAACAAATTTATTACGTAATAATTACATATTAGCAACATCTGTAATTTATAAAATATAATAATAAATATTTAACAAGTTGGTAATGTGTAATGAGATATTAAATAAAATTATTATTTATTAATGAAATCTTATGCAATTTTTCGAAAGAATGCAAATATGAATAATTATTTCATCTTCAGTAGAAATTTCTATTTAATTCTACGCCACTGCGCACACCTGTTTCACTGCAACCCCCCTGCGTACGTCGTTATTATACAGATGAGCGGGACTTCTAAATTATAAAAGAACTTTTCAATCATTTCTATATACTAAATAAAAATATGTATT
>JADANM010006225.1:7580928-7604301 GCA_026213755.1 Eurema hecabe | reverse complement strand
TTTGTATTTTTCTGGGGTCTGGGTGTTGCTAAGTATTGTATGTATGTGTTTACAAAAGAACAGTGTATAACGTGTAATTTATTCCGTTATCTAGTTGCCATAACACAAGCTTCTGCTTAGCTTGGAACTATATGGCGCTGTGTATAAATGTCCTGAAAAAAAAAATAAGCCTATGAACCCATAGGCTCCCGAACTATTGTTAAACTGTATTTCAGGAGCCAGTGGCTTCTCCCATTTGAACAAGATGTTGAGATACATACTCAAATCGAGAAACTATTAAAAAAAGAATATACATATTATACCAAAGAAAGGTGTTTGCGAAATATAAATAACTGCCGCAAGCGTGTGTTTGTGTGTGTGTGTATGTGTGTGTGTTATAATGTTACTTATAATATATTTATTGATGTACACAATAGACATAAGTCAAAGTATAACGTATGTAACAAAGAATGAATAAATAATGGATCTACACGTGAAAAAGTCTGCAAATGTCCCCACGATCCCTATCCACTGTTAGTCGGAACACAGTCGTTTTAGTCGGTACAAGTCCGACATAATACATGCTCCTTTTACCAAAGCCTATGGGTATTTTATGAGGATTTCCCCACTACATAAAAGCAATGTGTGTGTATGTATTTAACGTTTCTACAGCCTCAATGTAATTAATCGTGACACGCAGGCAAGCATTCAGTGACGGCGCACATAGAGCTATGAATATTTAGACATTGCTAAAAATGTATTTTTTTAATAAGCTGGTATAACGCGATGTTCTCGCTGTTCCTATCCTAACTGTGTATATATACAATATACAAGTATATATACAATACAAATACTTTTTTCGTTTAAGAACCATTGTAGTATTTCAAGGAACACTTGAAAAATAGTTATCGCAATCGGTTCAGCGGCTCACGAGATATGCTTAGTGCATGTGGCGTTTTATTTTTATATTACGGCTACATTGTGTTATAGTCGTGTTAGTCTTATGTTATAAAAAGAATACTGACAATCAGCGCTATAATTGTTCGTGGACTAGTGTATACTTAAACCAAATGTCATGGTCTATCGAAGTTTTTAAAATTATTAATTTCTTAGTTTACTAACTCCACCCTTTAACTACGCAGTTTCTGTTTTCGTGGCACTACTAGGATAAAATAAGTTTCTATAAGTTTGTTTGTTTAGGTAGGATAAAATGATACCTCGCGAACCTACCGTGTTACCGTGTGTGTACGGAACCGTGTGTGTAGGCACAAGACTATTTAGTAGCACGGAATGGTACTCGGTAGTCCGACATAGGCTCCTTCTCCACAAAAAAGAACGCAGTATCCATAAGAAGATTTTCCAGTACGAAAAAAAGAGATAGACATACTTCTGTCTATACGTTTAAAGTCTTTGCGGTTAACGCATGGTCGGTCTCGCTTCCTAATGCGAGGGTCCTTCAATAATAAAGAATGTGCGATGTGAATGCAGACTTGTGCTCTTTAAGATGCATTCAGCGGGAACTATCGCGAATTTAACTTGAATTTAGCATAACGTGAACTTTGAAATACCTTTTTTGCTTATTGATTCTCTTTTTAACCGACTTCAGAAAAAGCTGGAGGTTTCTCAATTCAACCGTATGTTTGTTTTAAACCATGCCTATTCCTGTATTTTTTATTTGTTATTTTTTTATTTTCGGATTGTCTGGAAGAAATTATTTTTTGTGATAAGGCCGCCTTTTACACATAAATTTAATTTATTTGTCTAGTTTTATTAATATAGGTATATAGTTATTATATACCTATATAGCAAATGGCTGGACTTAGTTTAAAATCTATTTTATTACTAGCTGCTGCCCGCGACTCTGACCGCTTGGACTTTCTTATAAACTTTGAACCCTCCCCCCTTTTAACCCTTTTTTCGAGTTTAAAAGTAGCCTATGTTCTTTCTCAGGCTCTAGACCATCTGTGTACCAAATTTCGTTCTAATCGGTAATGGAAAGACAGACAGGCAGAGTTACTTTCGCATTTATAATATTATAGTATGGATATTTTTACCAATCCTTTTCTCAAGATAAACTCACATCGAAATGCAGGAGTCCTCGATTTAATAAAGAATTTGAAAGGACTGGGTGCTTTAAGATGCATTCAAGGAAAAATTTTGCATACGACCTGGAGTTTAAATATTTGTATTTAACTATGAACGTATTTACTAAAGAACTGATTTGCGTCTTTTAATATGTACTTGTATATTTAGAGGATATATTTTTATAACTAATTTTATGGAATGAAAAAATATTGCGATAATTTGACGACCGCTCGGCGCAATGGTAACACAACTGCTTTCTGCGCGAAGGGTCGTGGGTTCGATCCCCACGCTGGAAAAATATATTTGTAATTTACATGTATGTATGTATTTACAATAGAAAAGCATGTATATGTAATTTATTCCGTTATCTAGTTGCCATAACACAAGCTTCTGCTTAGCTTGGTACTAGATGGCGCTGTGTATAAATGTCCTGAAAATATTTTATTGTTACTCCTACCAGTTGGTAGAAGTAATTTATATCGGATGGTACAGAAGTGGTACAATCAAAGTCAAAAGTATCTTTACTCAACTAGGCTATATATAGTAACTTTTCTATCCGTAAAAGATGATTAGGTAACAAGCCATTAGGCCTAAATGACCCAGTACTTACCGAAATGGTACCACTAATTTCCACTAGTAAATTTAAATAAATATTTCAGGACATTTATACACAGCGCCATCTAGTCCCACGCTATGCAGAGCTTGTGTTATGGCAACTAGATAACAGATAAATTACATATACATAGTTTTCTTTTGTAAATACATACATACAATACAAAGCAACTTCCAGACTCTAGAAAAATACAAATATAAATTACACATATATTTTTCTGGTGTGGGGATCGAAGCCACGACCTTTCGCGCAGAAAGCAGTTGTGCTACCACTGGGCAATGGCATTTGCGGTAGGTGGGGGCACTTCAAGCACAAGCAAGCTCATTTTTCCTTTCATTAATTCCTTCCCTTTTCCCTCTTTTTTACTATTCTCTTGCCCACTATCATACTCAACAAATCAGCATTAGAAATACATAAACCCACGATAAAACGCAAGCAAACTGAGCATGTAACATTCCTATCACACCTTACAAACCTGATGACCTTGAAGACCTAAACCAACCACCAAACATAGCTAAGAACATACTCAACGGATATACCTTTCAAACAAAAAAAAACGCATTAAAATCGGATCATCCGTTTGGGAGCCACGTTGCCTCAGACAGACACACATACACACACTTAAACACATAGATACACAAACAAACACCCCGTCGTTTTTGCGTTGGGGGTCAAAAATACCTAGATATATTTGATACCAAGCTATGAAATATTTCAGTAAGCTCACTATGATATTTCACTACTTGAAGCATATTGGTTATAAATCGACGCCCCACTGAGGTTTATTACATCGATATTTATAACTTTCCCAGCAATGTACATGATATTGTGAACTGTAATAAGCTTCATACCGCGTTTACACGCTCGCGTTCGACATTCAACGGGCACGAACACAAGCACGAGCGTGTGAACGGGCTGTCCAACTGTTTAAATGTGCACGTGCGTGTGCTCGCCGTGAACCGGACGAGAGTTGGTTTTTTGGCACATAAAAGGATAAATGCACGCATGTGTATAAGTAGCGTCACGAATCTTTAGCGCTGAACGAAACCTGCGCAGAAATAAAAAATAAGATATCGAGGGAACGGCATAGCGCGCGGGGCGCGTGATCGTCGGGTGCGCGAGCGTTGATTGGTTCCCCAGTCGTGTTGTCTTTCTCGCACCAATACGTCAATTACGAGCGCGATTCTACCGATGCGCAGCTATTCTCGTCCAGCGCTAAACATAAATGACGCGTACTATACAGCTTGTTTGGCGTGGCTCCCTCCAGGCTACTCGCCGTGCTGCTTGCCAGGCTGCTTTCCGGGCTGCGTGGCACGCGTGTAAACCTATGATCTTAACGGTATTAATAGATTTTTTTGAGAGGAATATTTCTGATACGAGAAAATAAGAATATACAATTGTAAATATAAACAAAAACTCGACTATTATAATATTAATATAATTATATTATAAATCCTTTCCGTAATTATAGTGCCAACAATACCGTCTTAATTCCATCATATCTTTACAATAATAACTTTACTTACATAAATAAAGTACATCAATACACATAATAAATAAATAATACATACACAGCGCCATCTCGTTCCCAATAATGGCTGCGCGAAGGGTCGTGGGTTCGATCCCCACACAGGAAAAATATATTTGTAATATACATTTGTATTTTTCTGGGGTCTGGGTGTTGCTATGTATTGTATGTATGTATTTACAAAAGAAAAAGTATATATAGTTATCTAGTTGCCATAAGATAAGCTTATGCTTAGCTTGGAACTAGATGGCGCTGTGTTTTAATGTCCTGAAAATATTTATTATTAATAATTATAATTGAAAAACAAGGATTTTTTTATTTTTATTTATTTAATTTAATTTACACATCTATACATATAATAAACGTAACGAGTTCTTGTCTGTACATGGAAGATACATGAAAAAAAATATTACAGGAGACCTCTATTAACGCAATAGAACCCAAAACAATGATTTTTGGAATTTTTGTCTGTTTATCTGTTTGTTTGTGCTCGCTAATCTCAGAAACGGCTTATTCGATCTAGATGGGGTTTTCAATGATATATTGTGGTAAGCTTAACTTAACATTTAGTCTTTAATTCATGTCAATCGGTTGATAAATAAAAAAGTTATGGCAATTTAAAGAATCACGTTGAACTCGCTGAACGTTTGTTGGCGCGGGTTAGGCATTTTCAAAAATGCTGCCCAAAATCACTTTTCTACGCGGGCGAAGTCGCTGGCACAGCTAGTACAAAATATATACAGAAATATATGAAATACAGAAATATATTAATTGAGGGTTGATGGCACCCATAGTAGCTGAGGATTGTCTTCAATTTACCTAGTCTAGAGCCTATAAAACAGCTTATAGTGTGGAAATGATATATAGCCCTCTGATGTTGAGCGCCGTATATTGTGAGATGGCTATATTATATTTTAAAGACTTCAGACTTGTTTAGGGTGTATAGAAAATACATACATATATTGTTATTTTATAAGGGTTTTGTGGATATATTTTCTTAGTGCTCTATAATATAAAAATGAATCGTTAAATGTGTTGCTACGAGATTAAGTCAATAACATTTGAACTGTTTTTTTTAATATTCTTTTAATTATGAGAAGTTAAAGGTTTTTATAAGTCACTAGCTGTGGTCCGCGGTTTTACCAGCGTAGAACCCGTTCCTGGAACAATACCGGGATGAAACTGTGTACTACTATGAATACTATGTGTTAACCCAAATTTCCAACTAAATCGGTCCAGACGTTTTTGCGTGAAAGAATAACAAACATACATTCATACATACATTCTTACGAACTTTCACCTTTAATATTAGTACTATTACATTACATAAAAAGTAGATTATAATGACTGCCATTATATTGAACGATTTAAAATAATCGTATGTTCGAATTAAATCAACGCGAAACGGCAAAACGAACAGACTTAATTCGAAATCGTTTCATGCCTCATTCCCACATTATTCAAAATGGCAGTTTAAAGCTCAAATTTTACATTCAAACTATAATTAATTAATGTTTTTATTAACTGTTTTTGTTATTATATGTGTTTGTTGTAAAATAATATATTACAAAAAAAATCGATCATTCTAAAGTGGATTTGTCTAAAACATGTATCATTTCTATGAAAAATGCTTTTTTTGTTTTAACAAGTAACTCAGTAATAAACACCAGACCGTCCATCATTTCTCAGCGCTCAGATAGAATTCTCAGTATTGTTTCGAATTAATCACTCCGGCGTTATTTTATCCGGACGAAATTCAATAGGATTTTTCATCAGGACTCTTGATTAAGGACAGGCAGGTATTTTCATTAATGCATTGTTTATTAATGGAAGGCTAGGAGACGAGCTCCGAGAACAATTGAGGATTTATTTTTTATCGACTGGCATATTCCCGTGGTTGGTGGAAAAAATTCCTAACTTCGATAAAATTTTGAGGTTATTTTTTCATATTAACACTAGCAACCCGCCCCGCTTTCGCTCGCATATATTATGCATGTATTAGTGTAGGATTATTAAATTAAACGGAAAGTATTAGCAGTAAAACGTATATTGAACATAACAACATGGCGGTTCGTAATACAAAGGGAGTAGTAAAAAGAAGGACGCATCGACAACTAGCGCCGCGCAAAGACAATAATGAGTTAAGGGCGCGTTCCTATTTAATAATAATTGGTTTGCGTTCATTCCTAACAATTAGACATATAAACCTTCCTCTTGAATCACTCTATCTATTAAAAAAACCGCATGAGAATCGGTTGCGTAGTTTAAAAGATTTAAGCATACATAGGGATATGTATGTATTAACATGCAATGAAAGTCTTATTACAATTTGTTTAATTGTTTTAGAATTTAAAGTGAATCAACAGACAAGCAGTCAAATTGCTATCGAATTTGATTTTGACATTGACTTCGTGCTCGTTCTTCTCTGTTTCCGAAATGTATAGTAACCGTCAAAAATGTTAAGCGATTGACGAGAATAGCTGCGCATCGGTAGAATCGCGCTCGTTGGTGCGAGAAAGACAACACGACTGGGACAACCAATCAACGCTCGCGCACATGACGATCACGCGCCCCGCGCGCCGCGCCGCTTCCTCGATACCTTATTTTTGATTTCTGCGCAGGTTTCGTTCACCGCTTCAAACATCAGTATATCTGTTCATCAAAGCCTTATAAATGATTTTATATAAACTATACTGTAATAAACTCCGACAACGCATTAGCGAAATCACCAAATAGCATAAGAACCTTAAAAAATAGTTGACGTATCTGCTTAGTTACTTATACAAAAATATTAATATAGACATTTAAACGAAACCACGGACAAACGCTAGTCTTCCAAATAGATTGATTTAATATTGGCAATCCAGATTATCGGCTTTTAGCGTCCAATACTGAGCACTAAACGCTGTGATGCACGTCATTGGTCTAGTTTTCAAATATTACAAGCTGGACAGCACAAAATGGCTGACATATTATGGTCATACGATTTTACTGTTACGTAAACAATGAAGCGTTTTTATTTATTTGTTAAGTAACATAAAGCTCTATCAAGGATCATCTATACTAATATTAAAAAGAGGAAAACTTTGTTTGTTTGTTTGTTTGTTTGTTTGGTTGTAATGAATAGGCTCAAAAACTACTGGACCGATTTTAAAAATTCTTTCACTATTTGAAAGCTACATTATCCACGAGTAACATAGACTAAATTTTATTTTGGAAATAAATAGGGTTCCGTAATATATTTGGGTTTTTCGGACACAAGGTGTAAAAAATCAACCAGAAAAGTTACTTATTTTGCGTACGCTGCCTAAACTATAAAAGATAGAACTATGAAATGTTCTAATTAGTTGTAGATCTTATAAATATCTACAAAAAACTCCGCGACACACTATACCTATCTATGTCGAGTGAGGCACAACAACCATTTTTTAAATCAAAAATCTTGAATTTTTTTGGACTACTTTTAAACGCATTTATTTTACTCATTCTATTAATCCTTATCAAAATAATTTATCTCATCATTAAGTACAGTTAATGTAGATGATATTTGGTCTTTCAATGATTAAAATTGGATGTTTAGTTTCAAAGTTATGGCGAAATTAAAATATCACGATTTCTGCTGCACGGCCCGTTGCGAAGTGAGCGTCACCAAGGCGGGGGTGCGCGTGCGGGAGGAGAGTTTAGATCTATGAGTAATATACTATATGCGTAAGATCTGATATCGCGTTATATAAAAGTGTTCCTATTATGTAACCGTTGTAATACTCTAAAATACCCGTGCTGAGCCGGGGCGGGCTGCTAGTTTTTTATAAAATAACAAAACGCAAAATATTAGTACCTTTAAGCTCCTAACTTCTACTTACTTGGCAGGTTTTATGAAAATAATACCCGCCAAAAAGTGGTGCCCATTTTAAATTTCAATTGTATTGTAACTACATTATTGAATAACTTAATTGTTCAAAGAACATATGATCCGCCATTTTGTTTGCATTTAAACCAATAGTCATCAAATTTAACTAGAACATTCTCGACTAATTGGTCTGCTGATTTAGTCAAAAGAAATATTACTTACCTTAAATAAAAATATCAGTCGTGTTAATTATTTAAATAATAATAAAATAATTTAAATTATTTTTCACTTTTTTATTAAACTTTGTTAAAACATAGGTACAAATATTTATTACAGTGAAATGTTAATTTTAACTGGTGGCCTTATCACTACTCAGTGATCTCATCCAGGCAACCTGTAATATGCAACAAATTTAATAGCTATATAATACGTACACACAGGTACAAACACATAAAACAATATTCTTTCAAAAAAAAACTATAGTCTATTCAATCATTAGTCATCAGTCGAATTGAAGTCCTTAACTTTTCTTGTTACCACCGAAGCTATACAAAGCTTTATGTTTTACAAATATAAGGAAACAAAAGCCTAACACGTGCCAACGGAAGCCGAGTTCTCAATAACACGTAGACGTCGGCAAGAACAAAAACTCATTAGGAATCGCGTCACACGGAAGTCGGTTAAATACAAGTCGAGAGGCTTAATATCCGTTCGCGATATACGTCCTCTATGCAAGTGGGAAGCTGTGATATATGAGGATGAAGGATTGGTGCAGTGGTAACACAACTGCTTTCTACGCTGAGGGTCGTAGATTCGATTACAATATAGAAAAAATACACTTGTAAATAACATTTGTATTTTTTGGGAGACTGGCTTTTGCTATGTATTATAACTTATCCGTTATCTAGTTGGCATAACATAAACTATGCTTAGTTCTGGTTAAAATCAAAAATAATTATTAAAATATATATTTATAGAATAAATAAATATTATAATTGTGTAGCTACATAATTATCACTTTGACACGCCATCAAGCAACATCACTTTGACACACCACCTAGCTCATCACTTTGACACACCACCTAGCAACAAGGACAGCGGTGTTATTTAAATAATTAAATCACCCTTTGATTACAGAAAGGTCCAATCGCATCAACGAACTCAAAACGTGTAAACCGTTTAAGTTCTAACTAAATTACTTGAGCTTTCAAAGAGTTTTTGCGGGATGGTATTCTGAGAAAGGTAGCGGTGTACCGGGAAATGTGTTTAAAATCTCTTTATTCTCATAATAAACGAAAAAGTCACTTAAATGAGAGGATTAAAAAGAATAGTGAACTATTTTAATCGTCGACAGAGCATAATATAAAACACAACAACATATAATAATTATAGGTCATCTTTACAGCAATGAAGCATTTAACCATAGTAATTTTGGGCAACATATTTCGCTAGCTGCGATTTAAAAGTGCCAAACGATTCCAGATCCTTTATTTCTGGGGGTAGATTATTGAATAGTTGTGCTAAAGAAATAGCAAGATGCCGCTTTTTTGCTCGACTTGGTGGGGGCACTGCCGTGCCCCCTGATTAGTGTTTAATTGTTATTATTTTTTTCTTCTTCTAACAACAGGAGTGCGTCCGGCTCGTCTCCCCTCTTCATATTATAAAAAAAATCACAAATGGTAAATAAAATCGATGTTATTGATAGAAAATAATTTAACTGAATATTATTAATATATAATTGTAAGTTATATTATTTGTCTACGTGTATACAGCAATACCAAATCAATCCTTTGACACAAAATAATTGATGTAGGTAGAATGATAATGATAAATAAATAATAAATAAATATTTTCAGGACATTTATACACAGCGTGGCTCAGGCATAGAATCAAAACTACTTTCGCATTTATAACATTACTTATCTATATGTATAAAAGAAAGTCGTGTTAGTTACTTCACTTATAACTCGATAACGGCTCAACTCATTTGGCTGAAAATTGATGGGGATGTAGTTTAGAACCGGGAGAAGGACATATTAGGATACTTTTTATCCAGTTTCCAGGGGAATAAATTTTTTATGACAGTAAACGCGGACGGAGTCGCGGGCAACAGCTAGTTATATATAAATACGTGCAAAAACGGACGCAATTAACAAAGCGTGGTAATCCAACCAACATTTGACCGCAGTGCGAATGTATGCCAGTCGATTTGCTAAAATGGCGGCGTTCGCGCGCTGTTTAATGCTCCCGATTAACGGTGTACCTTAACTAGTCGGTATTATATTGGTTTTAAGCTACATTTGTATTCGATGGGTTTATGTTTAAATGTGCAGATTATATTTGTGTTTAGTTTTTATAATAATAATAATAATAATAATATGTTTGGTACGATATTGTGTAGTACAGAAACATACCTAAAATAATTGATAGTGTTTCTTATAAATTATAATGTAAGTTTGTTTTTAAGACATTTATAGGTACTAAGTAAATACAACGACGAGCAACAAAGCCTAGCTTTAATGAAATGGCTAAACTTGACTTTAAGTAAATTTTATTTCTCTTAATAAAGAATGTGATAAACCTCTTCATTTATTTATTTATTTTTGAATAAATTAAAAAATATCCATTCTATTAAAATATAACACTAACAATTTCGGATTCGGAGCAAACTCTCTCGTATAAAATTTTGTTGAAGTCAGCCAAAGAATTATAATAACTAACATGGCATTTTAGCTCCATCAAATATTCTATCTTATATTTGCTCTCAATGTGTTTCAATACTAATTGGAATATATCTCACTCGGACTCGATCCTTTGAAAATTTTCTGCGTGAAATCCTTCCGAGACCTTCGCTCTGGATCTTAAAATACGATTCTAATCGATTTTCGTTTAAGCACTTTTAAAATGGAGTAAAAGCTTTATGGTATCAGACGTTTTGCACTTGTGAGTTCATTTTAACAAAAAAAGTAATAGTACTTATAAAAACAAAGCCGCTTTTTTGTCTTTAACTATGTTTACTTGAATCTTTAATTCTACGCAATTTTCATGTTTTTTTTATCAAATAGAGTGATTCAAGAAGGTTTATATATAATAATATGCATGTGAAGTCGGAGCTGGTCACTAGTAGGAATTTAAAACACTAATAGTTTAATAGTTAGAAAGTCACTTAATTTACGTAAAAACGAAATAGCGAATGAAAGTTTTACTATTCGCTACAATTTACGACTTAAAACTAATCCCTGATTTTGAAAACATACGGGATCAAAAAACAAATGTTTCAATGTTTAAAATGTTATCATGTTTGGTACTTCTGTGTAAATATAAAAAGATATTTGCACGTTATAAGTCTCGCAAATGTGTTAGGGGCTTTTTTAAACCTAGACCTATAATACTGTTTACTAGTCATTTAATATTTCTTTATTAAACACTTTGTTACGTAATTTGTAAAATAAATAAAAATAATAGAACAGTATCCTATGATACAACCAATCAAACCAACTCACTCAAACTCACTCACTTCCCTTTGTCCCTTTATCCACTACCAATATTTTCAATGTCCCTTAAAGGCCGGCAACACATTCGAGAGCTGTCAAGCTTAACGTCTCCCGATATAGTAACAACGCATTTCTGCTCAGTTACCTGCTATCAACTTAATTAATCAAATTAAACTGCCGCGATTCTTCGAACAATTTTCTCCTGTATATTTCGAAGCAACACAGCAATTCATATAACCATATTTTATGTATTAGTGGAGCTGAGTATCATTTTTAGATCGCATTTATTATTTCAGAGCTTTGGGCTTACTCACTCATAGAGAACTCGCCGCTACAAATAAGTACTAAGATGATTTTGTAGCGAGATTTCAAAGTCAAAGTCAAAAGTATCTTTATTCAATTAGGCTACATTTAGTAGCACTTTGAATCGTCATGGTATTACAAAACATTTACCACCGGTTCGGAAGGCAGTTTCTACAGAGAAGAACCGGCAAGAAACTCTGATAGTCGCTCTTTTTAAAATAAGAACATAAAATTGTAAATATAAACAACGACTATTGTAATATTTATACATGAAAATTCGCACGGCTCTTGGCGATTTTTCATCATACTAATATAATAAAGCTGAAGAGTTTGTTTGTTTGTTTGTTTGAACGCGCTAATCTCAGGAATTACTGGTTCGAATTGAAAATTTCTTTTTTTATTAAATAGACCATTTATCGAGGAAGGCTTTAGGCTACATAACATCACGCTGCGACTAATAGGAGCGAAGAAATAATTAAAAAAGAAATCGACGCGGACGGAGTCGCGAGTAACAGCTAGTATAACATAAGAGGCAAACGAGCAGGCGAGCAACCTGATGGAAAGTGGTCATCGCCGCCCATCAACACTCGCAGAGCTTGACAGCTCTGGAGTGGGTTGCCGGGCTTTTAAAAAGATGTACACTTAAATAATAAATACATTAATATATCAATGTCTCAGGACACATTACACAGCACCATCTAGTCCCACGTTAAGGAGAGCTTGTGTTATGATAACTAGATAACGTATAAATTACATTTATATAATTTTATTTTGTAAATACATACATATAATACGTAGCAACACCGAAACCCCAGAAAATTGAATCTTTAAAACTACACAACCAATTATATTGCCGTTTTTTATACATAGTGCTTCAAGAGGAAAGGTTATATATTAAAATTTAATATTACATGTATAATATGCGGGCGACATCTGAAAACCAGCGCTATTATGAGAGCTCGCCCTCAGGAGTCAGGATAGCATTAGCTGAGATGTCGCCTTTTGCTACGTTTCTACGTTATTGATTTTATAAGATTTTTAATTTGTATTTGTTTAAGTAGCAATAAACACTTTATTTATTTTATTTATAACCAGCCCGCGACTTCGCCCGCGTCCAAAAATCATCGGTTTGAGTATTTTTTCTCATATATCTTCCACGTACAGACAGCGACTCGTTACGTTTTTATTATATGTATAGATATAGATATATGCGAGCGAAACCGGGGCCGGTCGCTATAAAATTATAATAAAATTCAGAATTGCTATCAATATCGGTATCTGTTAATAACAATTATGGCTTATTTAACCACAAACAAACAAAATATAATTAATTAAATAGTCTCAATAATGAGTATTACGCTAACTAAAATGCACACAGAATTATAATAATGGTGATTAATATTTAAATCCAGAGATTAATTTCAAAACTGCACAAATTTCAAATGTAATATAATATACATATACAATACTAGCTGTTGCCCGCGACTCCGTCCGCGTAGACTTTCATATAAACTTTGAACCCTATAAAGTTTTCATTATTTTTAAGATGAATTCTGCTATTCGGGGCGGGGTCAAATCCGACGAACCGAAAACCATGAAAATTGGTCTAGCCGATCTCGAGAAGTGTTGTAACAAATCCGTCTTTGTTTTTTTAATATATATATTACTAGCCGTTGCTCGCGACTTTGGCCCCGTCGATCTCTTTTGCCATTATATCTTCGCTCCTATTGGACGCAGTGTGATGTTATGTAGCCTAAAGTCTTCCTCGATATATTTTACATATATATACTATATATACTATGAAGAGGGGAGACGAGCTGGACGCACTCCTGATGGTAAGAGTAACGCCAACCCATAGCCAATGCAGTGCTACCCGGAACTTTGCTATAAAGCCCAACTCCGGGCGGGTGCACTACACCGACGCTCCCCATTTTGAGTCGTCAGATGTTACGACTCATTAGCCCAGTAATTTCGCTGGCTACAGTGCCCTTCAGACCGGAGCACAGTGACATTTCCACATCACTGTTCAGGCGGTAGAATGTCTGGCACTGTGGGGGTACCCACCCAGTCGGTCTCGGTCGGTCGGATAGGCGACGATGACGACTTTCCATTAGTTGCGTCCTGTGCTATGAAAAAGAAATTGCCAAGACCCGCGAGAATGTGTTGCTGGCTTATAAAAAGGGGATAAGAAAGGATCTATGATAACGGTACGACACGGCGCTCCTTCTTCCAGAGCTTGACAGCTCTGGAGTTGCTGGCCTTTTAGAAAGATATATATGCTCTCTTCTTGATTAGATTTGAGGCATATCCATTTAGTAGTTTTTTTGTAAACGTGAAAAAAATTCATACATACCTACAAATAATTAAATCATATAACGTAGAACTCTTTCTATTTTTAATTCTCAATCAAATTACAAAAAAGTGTTTTATCAAAATATCTCCAGCATTTACGCGAATTGTTTTGAGTAAACGGTTCCTAATTACCCATTTCACGTTTATTCACGCTACATTACCTTTGCAGGGAAAAGCTTCGTATCCCGGTAACCCCTATAATGGGTTAACCCATACAACAAAAAAGTTTGAAAACTATTACTTGACTATGTTATAACAAGGAATGAACGCGCCAACTATACCTCTTAAACTATACATATTACATCTATACTCTATACTTATACTTTACTTATATACTTATTTAATATATAAAGCTGAAGAGTTTGTTTGTTTGTTTGTTTGAACGCGCTTATCTCAGGATCTACTGGTTCGAATTGAAAAATTCTTTTTTTATTGAATTAACCATTTATCGAGCAAGGCTTTAGGCTACATAACATCACATTGCGACTAATAGGAGCGAAGATATAATGGAAAATATGGAAAAAACGGGGAAAATTATTCATCTTTGAGGGCTTCCTTTGCGTGCGCTGCGAAAACGGTTCAAGATACAAAAATAATATGTATGAAAGAATTATTCCTAAGTAAAGTAAGTAAAGTCCGCGACAGTATATGTCTATCTTTTAAGATTGACTCACTATAATATAATAATAGAAATAGATCCGACGGGGACGAAGTCGCGAGCAACAGCTAGTATTACGTTATATGTAGTAGTCCAGTCCAGTATTTTAGCTATTTTAAACCCCAATCTACGGAAACATCTCTAGTGAGCTGAATGTTTGTATACACCTTTATTAAGGCATTGTAATGAAGATGTGCAAAATCGACATTGATATCGTGCCGGCTAAAAAAGTTATAGACGTCGAAATGTCACGAAAATCAGTTTTTCGCAAATATCTCGCGATCTGTTGCTCAGAGGACAATAAGGGTCATTATAATAATTTACTTTAAAAAAAACCGACTTCGTTCAAATTGGTTCATTATAATCGGCGGAGATATGGCGTATAAAAAAGTTGATCTCCATGTATTACCTATACGCCGAAAAAAGTCCTCCTCCTCCGTTGAAAACTGTTTGTCGTAAAATTGTCTACAAAAAATGTCTGTTGCATTTTGCTGTAAAATGTAGTAGTCGCTCTGTGTATGTCAGGTACTTACAAAGATCTTAGAGTTTCGTAACCATAGAATAAAAAACGGAATCCTTTACTAAGACTCATCTGTTCGTCTATTCGTCAGTTCTCAGGTTTTACCTCTTGTCTTGTGATAGTCAGATAGTTCAGTAGGGTCACACAATAATATCTAACAGAATAAGGGCCCGGTATAAACAAGTGTTGGGGCTCCTTACATACTGGAATTAGGGGCACCATATACATAAGAATTGGGGCTCCCTGCATACCAGAATTTGGGGCCCCGTACACAAGATTTAAGGCCTCAAATACCCTAACCAAAGAGATAACACCATTACATTACTGTCACAGAAAAGCTAACCAAACAGAATGTTATCACGGAATGTTATCACGAGAGCAAGATAAAACACCTGTCACGTGAACGCGTGACGGAGCTAATACCGGGGCAGAAAACCGCAGATTCAATGCGAAGATTAATTTGTTTCACGTACGGAAATAAAGGAGTCGTAAACGATAGGCGTGTGTACTTAGATAGGGATGGGGGGTCGTTATCGATAGTTTACCTTTTTTAATACTTTTTCTCTTCTCTGGAAGATCACTCTTGAGTGATAAGGTCGCCTGTAACTTATATTGTAACAAAGTGTGAATTAATAAATAAATAATAAATAAATATTTTCAGGACATTTATACACAGCGCCATCTAGTTCCAAGCTAAGCCGAAGCTTGTGTTATGGCAACTAGATAACGGAATAAATTACATATACATACTTTTCTTTTGTAATATATATTCATAGCAACACCCGGACCTCAGAAAAATACAAATGTAAATTACAAATATATTTTTCCGGTGTGGGAATCGAACCCACGACCCTTCGCGCAGAAACCAGTTGTGTTACCACTGCGCCAAGCGGTCGACATAATCGACATAATAAATAAAAACTAAAGTATATTAGATTATGCAGATAATTTAGTTCAGTCGTGAGACACATTGAAACTTGTGGCAACGGACCACCATTTTGTGAAGTCAGCTCGCTAATTCGGCGTTCCTGAACACTTACGTCAAAGGGTCCTTGAGACATATTAAATTATTTTTAACTATAACGTCAAAACCTGACCTCTTTTAAACCGACAACATAAAAGGAGGAGATTTCCCAATTCGATACATATATGTTTTTGCTTGGTATGGACTTCAAAATTATAAAACAACTATCAATTAATTTCTATAATTAAAGTTAAGATAGGAAATTTTGTATAATTACATAATATACATTATACGTGTAAGAAATATACTAGATAGACCGATATTTTGCTAAACAAGCGGAACCGAAGGTACATCTTTCCTGTTTAATGAAATATAAGGTCGCCAACGCAACAAGACATATAGCTGAGCAAGTCACTGACTAATAAGAAAACTTCCTGCTCAATGTGATCACACTGATTTTAATCTTTCCGAACAAAAATCATATTATATGTTAAGTTATACTTCCTTTGGTAGTTCAATACGCGTTCATTCTCTTGAAGGCAACTAAATGAACTGTTTGGCCAAACACTGTCTCTTGAGATACAGGACTCCTAGTTTAAGAGGCAGGGTTATAATTTTTCTTGTTTTGTATAGATTTAGCTAAATTAATGGCATGTATGACCTACCACCTTATGTCTAATCTGTAAATTACTTTTGAGAAATAAAGATTTTATTATTTATTATTTATTATCTATAAGGCAGTGGCGCTTCAGATCAAATACAAATAAACTATTTTATCGATAAACAGAACATCACTAGCGCTCTCCGAAGACACTCAAACACGTAGTCTCATTTGTTACGACGACGTATGGAGATAAGATTTTGTCGGTTTTTCTTTAATTTATACTTTGTCTTTTACCGTTTCGCGACATTCGTGTAGAAAACATATATTTATGTTGTATATTAAACTTTTAATGGAATAATATAGTAGTTGGTTATAGATATTATATCTACAAAGGATTGCATGACTTACTTTACATGATGTTCTATTCCTGATTGTAATAAAAAATCGGTTGTCTGCAATGTCGGTATACTGGTGATAGTTCACGTGACAGCGTCGTAAGAAAATCCTAAAGGAATGGTTGTTTTGTGCCAATTGTGCTTCCTTGTCACTCGTTCCGCGATCTCGCTTGCACTCAAAGCCTTAAATGGAACGCATCAGAGCGAGGTAGCGCCGCATGAGTCATGTTTTTCGTGCGTGCAGGCGGCTCCATTGAGTTATAAGACGTCACATCAAAAAATAATTACTTACAACGGATCTAGTAATATATTATATTATACTGTTCAGTGACCTACACAAGTATATAATATGATCGTAATGCGATATGTTTTTCATGTCTTTGGAATTTAGATCCATGAATTTTACGTTTAATATTAACGAACCCATACCAATTTCAGCCGCCATTTCAATAGCCTGTGATACGCGATTAAAAGCCTGTCTATAAATAAAATTTCATCAAAATCGATTCAGTAATATAGCCATAAAGGCTGAAGACAGCCATACTTTCCCACTTGTATCACTTGTACTAATAATAATAAACAAATTATTTTACAGGGTAGCTCACAAAATCTTGGGGACCTATCCTTGACCTACCAAAGCTACCCTAAAGTAATTACGCTAATTACTCGTTACATGATAGTCTGACCGTTCCTTAATTGATAAGGTACCCAATAATTATTTAAGATACCCTATACCTACTTAATGACCATAAGTGACCTTAAAGTGTGAAGTCCTTAAGCGTTTCTTGGGGTCATTCTAAATTGAAATTACAACTTTGAGTAGATAGAATTAAACCTGTACATAATAAAACCGGCCAAGTGTGAGTCTGAGACGCTGACGAACGGCTCCGTACCAAAATACAGAACAATACTACGGAATTTTGTTTATTGTTAAATGTCAGGAATGTCAAGCGCTTAACTTTTGCTGTATCTGTATCAATACTATTAAAAGAAAACGAGCAAAAATCAAATTAAAATAACTTCAATATTAATTTGATTCGATTTAATGAAAGTAAAAAGTAGGTATTTTATCAATCGTTTTCATAATATACAAATATATTAAAACAACAACACAGACAATAAAATCATTACATCGAGTTATAAAGAACGTATTATTACTAATAAATAATAATAATACATATTATTCCGATACTAGGAATTTTTGGATGTTTCACGCCAAGACTGACCAATGGACTAAGCTGAATCTTGCATCTAGATCAAACTTTGAATTAATACAATACATAGTTTCGACGACCGCTTGGCGCAGTGGTATCACAACTGCTTTCTGCGTAAGGGGTCGTGGGTTCGATCCCCACACCGGAAAATATTTGTAATTTACATTTGTATTTTTCTGGGGTCTGAGTGTTGTTATGTATCGTATGTATGTATTTACAAAAGAAAATTATGTATATGTAATTTATTCCGTTATCTAGTTGCCATAACACAAGCTTCTGCTTAGCTTGGAACTAGATGGCGCTGTGTACAAATGTCCTGAAAATATCTATTTATTATTTATTTATAGTACTTTCTATCTCAATATTGCCAGAAACAAAAATTACGCGGGACAAACCGCGGGACGCGATAATCGTTAATAAAAATGTATCATCACTTCGAACAATAATAGGCCGTTAGCACATTTGCAGTAATAAAACCAATTAAACACCTCCTAAAATGGTCGAACAACCTATTGTATTACATTCAGATCGTCTTAACGTCGTACAAAAGTTTAGTTCTCTTACCAATTCTAAAGACACCAGTCACAATGCAAATAAATATTTTAAAAACTAAATTTATTATCCAACTGCTAGTTCTTCTTATTATATCTGTGGTAGTTTTTATTTTATCTACATTTTTCTACAGCATTCGTTACTGGCCGGATGTGTACAATTACGTCACAGCACAGATAACTATAAAAAGAATACATACGATCACCGAATTGAATTTGACATATATAGATGACACCACAGATTCAATAGAATGGACCACAGAGTATACAGATAAAACAACTATGGAAAATGACAAGGATTATTTCGGTTTTGACGAGGTTGAAATGAAAAAACGAAACGTTGACATTTTGGAGGAAAAGGTCGATGTATCGAGTCGAATTATCGATTATTACTTCGATGTTGAATCGATGAATGATTTAGTCGATGAGAGTCAGTTGACAACTGCTGGTTTGAGTGACGTTGAAATTTTTGCGGGAATATTTGGAGCCAGAAAAAAGAATTTGGTATGTACGATTATTATACGATATTATTATTTAAAATTTAATTTATTTTTAGTACTTATATTATTATTATGTAAATAACTAACTATCTCTCTCTCTCGCGGTTCTCTGTTTGTAATACGTTCACGATTTAACTGCTTACTCAATTGTTGAATGATCGAGGGTAGTATTGACAAAATGATTATAACGATTTATCACAAAAATATCTATTTAGGCACTTTATAATAATGTTAGCTGTTAATAATCGCATGAACCATATAACATATGGTTCTATATGGATAAAACCTGGGTCAAAAGCGGCTATTCCCTCTGTATAAATCCGAATTAATACTGTTTAAAGAATTCAAAAGTATGATCGATGATATAAAATTGAATCGATATGTTATACACCTACAAATCAACCGAAAAAAGTGTTCCACACAGCAGCGGCAGCACACATACATACAATTGAAAACGAATGATGATAAAAATGAGATGTATAGTTTTCAGTTGCTCACGAATACACATAAGACCGGCCACCAATCACCTAAAGGTAAGACGTCCTAATTAGGATGTTTTTGTGTCTTCAAAATTTTGCGTTTAAAACATATCTATTTAATATACTATAAATTGCAAAAAAATAATACTTTGTCCTTAGTGAGTATTAATAGTAACTAAGCTACATTAACTCTTTTTAATCATGTTTTAGTCTTGATCTAAAGTATTTTATTTATAAACAAAATACTGCATCATCATATAAAAAATAGATGAAACAATATAATTATTTTTGATACATTTATTCATCGAAATAAAACTAATAAATAGTTTTTATTAAATTATTAATTTCTCGTAAAACATGTCTAAAATCGAAATAGTTGATAAATACCCAATACTTTCAGAACCTAATATATGAAATAATTAAAATCGAAATAGTTCAAAAATATTCAGACTAAAACTTTGTAAATTAACGAAGTATTTAAAAGGATAAGTGGATAATGTTTTAGATTTGGTAATATTTAGATTGAAGTTCCAAAGCCCTTGTATTTTGATGTTGAACGGTTTTTTTATATGATCATCTTACGTTTACTGATCTTATGAAAGTTTTTAAGCTTATAAGGAAACATAATCGTTCAAATTGGTTTATAATCGACGGAGATATTGTGTATATTTTTATAGTACGCGTCACAAATCTTAAGCGCTGAACGAAACCTACGCAGAAGTCAAAAATAAGGTATCGATTTAGCGGCGCGGCGCGCGGGCCGCGTGATCGTCGGGTGCGCGAGCGTTGATTGGTTGTCCCAGTCGTGTTGTCTTTCTCGCACCAATACGAAAATTATGAGCGCGATTCTATCGATGCGCAGCTATTCTCGTCAATCGCTAAACATAAATGACGCGTACTATACATGATTCTTTTAAAAATAACCTGTTATAAATAATTAAAAAGACAAAACTTCAATTAAAATACTAACAAGTTATATCCCGTATTGACAACGTTTAATACAAAACGTATGTACGAGTCTTGCGAAATCTATACTAATATATAAAGCTGAAGAGTTTGTTTGTTTGTTTGAACGCGCTAATCTCAGGAACTACTGGTTCGAATTGAAAAATTCTTTTTTTATTGAATAGACAATTTATCGAGGAAGGTTTTAGGCTGCATAACATCGCGCTGCGACTAATAGGAGCGAAGAAATAATGGAAAACGTGGAAAAAAACGGGGATTCATCTTTGAGGGCTTCCTTTGCGTGCGCTGCGAAAACGGTTCAAGATACCAAAAAATATGAATGTAAGAATTATTCCTCTTTAAATGATCTAAAAAAAGTTCGCGACAGTATATGTCTACCTTCTAAGATTGACTCACTATAACATAATAATAGAAATAGATCCGACGGAGACGAAGTCGCGAGCAACAGCTAGTAATCAAATAACTCGTGGCTTAAAAAACCTATTCAACCAGGCTTATAATATAAAATTGAACTAAGGAGTCTTTGTTCGGTCCAACGCTATAATTCTTGTAAGCCTAATGATTACACAAATGGGCTATTATCCACATTGTGGACCATTCATCAAAGTCACAACCACCACGATCTTCCCAAGGTGAGGTGAACTTTCGACCTTAACTCATCTATGTGTAAAGAAAAATTCATTTCTATGTCGATCTATCTATTCTTATTCTCTATTATAATCGATTCTATGTCTGATCGATTCTCAAATTATTATAGTTATTGATTGTTATTAAAATAAATTGAATAACTGTCATAGGTGTATTGGTTAATAAATATATCATTATATAGAGTACTAGCTGTTGCCCGCGACTTCGTCTGCGTGTACTTTCAAATATACTTTGACCTCCCTACCCCCCTTTACAACCATTTTTTCCAGTTAAAAAGTAGCCTATGTTTTATGTCAGGCTCTAAACCATCTGTGTACCAAATTTCGTTTTAATCGGTTCAGTAGTTTTAGCGATATTTATAATATTAGTATTGATCATAGTTAGGTACGTCAATTCGTTTTTTATTAAAGACAGTTACTGGAGTCATGTTGATAGTATGCAATAACAATTTTAATTTTTCCATAAAATGAAGACTTCTCATTAACCCTTATTTTGTATCATTGTATTATTTCAAAGTCTTATATTATTTCAAGTTCTATATAGTATTTATTATTTTTAAAATAAATAGTAAATAAAAATTCCCATAACACTATGAGGAGGTACTAGGAGGTGTCTTCTAATTATTGTTTTTGTAAGCAGATTTTATATAAAGAAGTATATTTTTCACATTATATCCATACAAAGTATAAATAACAACAGTTTCAAAATCATACTAATTAAATACCTCCAAAATTTCATCAATGGCCTACATTTTCGCAAACAACGCAAGAGGGGTTTGCTAGTTAGCATTGAACACACAGACGGAACTAGAACCTCAATTCATTCATTCACTGACAGCCTCAGACGCGAACATGAAGCTTATATATTTTCTAAGTTTATTATTTAACTTAACAGTAATTAAGTGTGATTGTGATACGTACTTTTCGTGCTTAAATAACTTCGTTGGTAATTTCTTCAAAAGTGTTTCATATGAACCTAGTAATATTAAAGAAAACGGCGATGATTTCATAGATTTTGATAAAGACAATATAAATAAAATATTATCTGGCGTCAATGGCTTTCTACGCAACGAACTAAAGAAAACATTAGATTTAGATTCGGAATACGAGAGTGAAAACAAAAATGACGGTGCCAATATATTTGTTAAAACTTTTGTGATCGGTGACTTTGGTGACTTTGATTTGGAAGAAGAATTACTAGAAAATGCAACAAATAACTCTCAAACAATGAATGCAACTGAAACAGCTTTGCCAGACAATTTTGAGTCTAAACTAAATAGCTTTAACGTTGAGAATAGCACTGAGTCTAACCAAAAAAAGATACAAGAAAAGGATATTAAGGAGAACGAAATTCCCGATTATTACAACGATGATAATTCCTCGGATTATGCAATTATAGATTATATAGAACTTTATAAAGATACAACAAACGAAATAATTGAATTAACAACAGAAATATTAAAGATTAAAGATGAAGATAAAGAAATAAAATCACACGGTATTAATTCGACTAACAATGGACATTTTACGACGCAATACGTAAGTAATTTTCGGTTACTTGTTTAATGTGGTAATTAAGATTTTTGTGTAGAAATATTTTGAATTATTATTAATTGAGGTACGTGTAACTCTTGAGTTATATTTACGAAATTTTGAGTTCATTTTTGTTTT
>JADANM010006225.1:7558850-7571418 GCA_026213755.1 Eurema hecabe | reverse complement strand
ATTCAAGTAACTGTGAGTTAAGTTAAAGTTCTGAGCTTAACGAACCCGGGCGATAATTGCATGATTTTTGTATGGAAACTTGTAATTTAAGTTTAAAAAATCTTAACTATTAAATCTGGATAGCAAATTATTCTACCTTAGAATTTGTAGCGAAAATTTTTCTTTTTAACTTGTTCTTTATCCATACTAATATTATAAATGCAAAAGTAACTCTGTCTGTCTGTCTACTTTTCCATCACGCTCAAACTACTGACAGGATTAGAACGAAATTTGGTACTAAAATAGTCTAGAGCCTGGGGAAGGACATAGGCTACTTTTTTTAAATCAACCCTTGAGGTTGCGCGAGATATTGAAACTTTTATAATTTTACGCTTTTACGGCCAAACCACTGAACCAATTGTAATGAAATTTGGTACACAGGTTGTCTAGAGCCTGAAAAAGAACATAGGCTACTTTTTAACTGGAAAAAAGGGTTAAAAGGTGGGTTAGGTGGGGGTCAAAGTTTTATATGAAAGTCCACGCGGACGGAGTCGCGGGCAACAGCTAGTTTCTTATATTATCTTTACTCTTTATATTTAATAAGTATATTTTTATGTTCTTTATTTTTTTTGTATTTATTAAACAAACAGGTTATTGTCGTCTAAACAATATATATAAACATAACATTAATAACCGAACGAGACAGTAACCCAAAATAGTGTAAATTTTATCTAACTATTTAAGTAGCTTAATTAATCTAAGCCAAAATCGGTGGGGAATATGATGGTTCACATCATCATATTCGCCTCATACTAGATACTAGATACGAATATAGCTTGTTGAAGTTGTGTGAAATTAAAGATGTAGTGGATAGATGTAGTGGCTTTCATATTGTCAGTAATTATTTTTTATACTATTCTCCTCGCCTATAACGCTCCTAAGGATCTCAGGGTTACTACTAATATTGAAAATTTCAAAATCGGTTTAGTGCTTTCAAAGATTAACCTTTACGATCTAACAGTCATTTTGATATTCTAGCGGACCCGTGACCACTTCGTTGGGCATAATGTTAATGATCGTTTTTTATTTTTGTAAATTAAATATGCCGTTGTTGACTTTTTTTGTTTTTTCTCTGATTCACTTTTGCAGAACGAACTACGACGTAAAAGTTTTTTATATAGCCTGTGACACTCAGCAATAATGTGGTTTTCTTTTTATATATTTTAAAAATGTTTAAAAACCCCCGACAGACAGACAGACACGTCTAACTTATAAAAGCTGTTGTTTTTTGTGTTGTACAATTCATAACCTTTCATTTGATACCCCACTTGAGCATATTTGCAGACATTCGGTTTTTCTTCCCCAATTTAACCCCCCATAACTTTTAAACGGCTGAATCGATTCTCATTAAACATGTCTAAAAACACTTGCCTGTAATACAAAAAAAAACTAGATTGAAATCGGTTCATTCGTTCGGGAGCTATGAAGCCACAGACAGACCACGGACACGTCAAACTTATAACACCCCTCTTTTTGCGACGGGGGTTAAAAAGAAATTTTAAAACCGGTTCAGTAGATCACGAGATTACCCCTCACAATTTAGCAAACACACCAACTTAACTGTTTTATAATATTAGTATAGATTATGAGTATGCAAATATTTATTTAAAATCGTTTACAAAATCACCCAACCAAAAAGTTAAATATAGTATTTATTATATAAGTATAAACATTTCAAAACGAATAAATCTATTAAGCAAAATATTCGTGTAGATAGTTATCAAAGAGTTACTGCACGATGTTTATGTAACTTTAATTGCATATCATTAGTATATCATGAACTTGCTTGCTATATTGCTTTGCTATATTGTAATCACGTTACTAACCGACTGCGTCGAAGTCAAAAGATGGATAATGGTTTTGATAGTATATGTATGTATTGAAAGGTTTACTTATTTAAATGATTTAGAAAGGAATCCATATTAATATAATAAATGCGAAACTCTGTCTGTCTGTGTTACCATCACGCTAAAAGGAATGAACCGATTTAAACGAAATTTGGTACACAGATTGTCTAGAGCCTGGAGAAGGATATAGGCTACTTTTTAACAGGAATAAAGATTTATAAGGGGCGAAGGGGGAGTCAAAGTTTATATGAAAGTCCACTCGGATAAATATATAGTGTAAATCTAGAAAATAGTATTAGTAATTGGCGGTTTTTTTTCATTAAGATGTGATCTCTTCCAATTGACTACCACATAATGTAAGATTTAAGCGATTTTTTTTCTCTTATTTATTTATAACTCATCAAATAGTACAACATGAAAAATACAGTCAAATTTTGAATGCGTTTTTTCTAACATAAACAAGATGGCGGATCGAATAATACAAATGAAACGTTTTTCAAAGAATTTTCCCGCGAATTTGGTGTGAAAAATCCGGTTAAATATATTTTCGCGCGTATCAGCAGAACTTTCAAAGGATTACAAATGTTTACTTTTTATTAATGGCGGACATCACTTTGATTGATATTTCTCTGAATATTTATTGCGGTTTCGGAGATCGAGGGCAACAGACATTTACACCTTTTTACCCATTGTATACAAAGAGTAATAACACCTAGAAACGCAATATACGCACGCAATGTGAAGCCATTGTATAGTAGACAGTTTTGTCTACTTACATAGATTAAAACTTTAGTTAGTATGGATCTATATCCGTACTAAATTTTAACAAATTCGGCGTATTAAATTGATTGGAAAAAATCACTCTAAGCGATAAGACCAAAGACACTTAAATTTTATTCATGTGTTTGTTTAAATTTTACTAAAAAATAAATAGAATAATTTCGATAAAGTGGTTTAAGTTAGAAATGTTAAAAATAGGAACCTAGTCAGTCCTTGAGGACACATATCACATTATAAGGGTTACTAAGGACTAGTCGGGAATCGAACCTGCTCCCCTAACCTCTAAGCCGGCGTGTTACACTGAACCGCTAATAGCTGGCAACACGCGACGCTCTTCATCAATCACTTTAACAAAGGATGTTGCCTTGCGGTAGGAAAATTTATATGTGGCATTTAGTATTTTGTTTTTTATACTGCTGTATTTATTGTGCATGTATTATACATATATAAATAAATATTCGTCTTGAATCACTTTATCTTTTAAATAATAATTAACTTAAAAAAAAATAAAACAGACTTCATGATGATACATATTCAACAAAAAAATAATCGTTCAAATTGGTTCATAATCGGCGGAGATATTGCGTATAAAAAAGTTCATCCCCAATTTGTCCAATTCCCTTGGGGGTTGTTTTATTATTAAATTTAAATGGGACCACCCTTGAGGTATTACCTATACGCCGAAAAAAGATTTGTTCAAATCGGTTCATAATTGGCGGAGTTATCGCGTAACAAACATAGAAAAAAAACATACGGGTCGATTTGAGAACTTCCTCCTTTTTGAAGTCGGTTGCGAAGTTTTAACCAATAAGGTTTGAGCATACATACGTACAAACAGAACAAAGTGACTACTGTGTAATGATGATACATATTTATATTATAAAAAAATATTACACATACAATCCATACTAATATTATAAATGCGAAAGTAACTCAGTCTTTTTTTTTTTAATTATAATTCGAATATACTCTCCCGGATCTTAGTCCGGGATCATTTTATACATATTTGTTATATTTATATTTACATTTTTATTGTTTATATTCTTATAATTTATATTAAATCTGTCACCTTGTGTTATTTCTTTTATTTGAAGACTTTGCAACCTTTTTACAGAACGCCAGCAGGTGGGGCCGGGAAGCCTTGTCTGCCATAGTAACTCAGTCTGTCTGCCTGTCTTTCCATCACGCTAAAACTACTAAGCCGATTGGAACTAAATTTCGTACAAAGATAGTCTTAAGCCTGGGGAAGGACATAGGCTACTTTTTAACTGGAAAAAGGGTTAAAAGGAAGGCAAGGGGGGTTCAAAGTTTATATGAAAGTCCACGCGGACGGAGTCGCGGGTAGCAACTAGTATAAATATTGATGTAAAATTAGAATGAAGTCTAAATATGTATGAATTTTGTAGATATATTATGGTCTTATAACTAACCTCCCTTCTCCCCACAGTTCCCCCGTAAATGATAAATCTTTTACTTATACATTTCAAAATTAATTTACAAATTAAAATTATTTTTTTCTATAGTTGCCTGGAAGAGATCTCTCTGTATCGATGAGCCCAGTTATAACGATTGTTCTTAAGCTTAGAGAATTGTTTGCTCTATAAAGAAACGAAAATACACGAAAATTATAAAAATACCGCATCTACAGAAAATCTCTTTAGAGATTCAAACGTTGTTGCTCTCACGAACACTCAAGGTTGTTGTAATTAGGAGAAAAAAACTTTCTCCCCTTCATCCTCGCTTACCTTATAACAGAGCATTTATATACAAAACTATGCGCTTTATATGGTTTTGCTCGAGTTCATTTTATACCAACTTCATACACAATCAATACAAAAATCTAATCCTTTCTTCAGGCTAAATTTCAACCAAATCCATTTAGTAGTTTTGGATTGAGAAAGTAAAGTAATAATATAATAAATAAATAAATAAATATTTTCAGGACATTTATACAGTTCCAACCTAAGCAGAATCTTGTGTTATGGCAACTATATAACGGAATAAATTACAAATACATACTTTTCTTTTGTAAATACATACATACAATACATAGCAATACCCAGACCCCAGAAAAACAAAAATGTAAATTACAAATTTATTTTTCCGGTGTGTAATTATATTATAAATTTGAAAGTTTTTTAAAATGTATGGATGTATCTTTGTTATTCTTTCACGCGAAAACAGCTGGACCGATTTAGTTGAAATTTTCTATGTAAATAGGTGATACCCTGGATTAACACGTAGGATATTTTATATCCTGGTACTGCACCGGGAACGGAAACTGTAATTTTTTAAATTATTCAACTTGTATTTTTTTATCCAGGTCACAGAATCCTGTCCCGGGGGCACTAACGATGACGTCACGTCCGTATTTACTTGGATCGCCGCCATCTTTATTAAAAACGACACAGATCAGTTTCAGTATTACTGCGATGGTGCTGTTTTATCTAAAAACTCTATCATTACCGGTAAGTCTGTTTTGTAGCAATTCCCTTACATCTTTAAACTTTTTAAAAATATAGTAGGTTGTACTATTATATTATTTTTAACAAAACTCAGTAAGGAAACTTCTAACATTGTAACATATAGTCATGACATAGTATAAAACAAAGTCGCTTTCCTCTATCAAAGTCAAAGTCAAAGTCAGTTAATGTTAATTATTAACACAACATACTTCTAAACTTCAATCAATATTTAAAATTTAAATCGATCCCCACTTTGATTGTTGAACAAATTAATTACCATTTACAAATTGATTTTATTCATTAATTAAATACCATTTATTCGCAATCATCAAATTTAACTTGCCGTTAAATTTTGCGAATAATTTATTAGTTAAATCTCTTCGTAAACGTTAAAATGTCCGTTTGTTTATTCTTCAAATTTATTACTGTGTTTCGGTTTTTGTTATTTAGTTAATATCTTTAAACAAAATAATATAAGTTAAAATGTTCTTTAAATAATTATATTACTAGAAATTAATTTAAAAACAGTTCAATCATAATTTATTTTTATAAACGTCATAACTCTCAAATTACAGTTTAAATTAAGGTTTTAGAAAATGGCGGCCTCATTACTGAAGAGTGGTTTCTTCCTGGCAATATTTGTATTTATCAAATTATAATACTAATGTCCTACGTAATAATAATACAGATACAAAACGGTGCCTTAAAATTTTAATAAAAATCCCAGTCTGTTATCGAACTAGCATATGACGTAAAATGGCACTTGAACTCCAAATCTTGACCATTTAAGAACCTACAAAGCGATCCTACAAAATAACATTAAGAATATCACATTAATAATATGTATATCCTATAGCTGGCTGTGCAGCGTTCCCAGGGCAATACCGGAACATAAAGTACCCCATGTGTTAATCTAGTGTATCACCTATCTACGTACCAAATTTCAAGTAAATCGGTCAAGCCATTTTTCCGTGAAAGAATAACAAACATACATCCATACACTCCATATTAATAGGATAGAATAGGATTCAAAGAATATACAAAACCAAAATTCTCTCTAAATGAAACCTTCAAACCTAACAATATTCAAGCAATTCGCCCCGTGCCCCACTTCAACTAAAAACAGTAACTCAACTTGTTCTTAAACAACAATGTTACGTCAAGTGTGTTTCAAACAAGACAAATGCGCGGCAAAATGTTTCCGCCATCTTGAGTACTTTTTAAAAAATGAAAATGTCGCCCCGGAAAAATAAAGCAACGTTGGAGCGCTTATTTTTTCTCCTGGCAAGAATAAGGGGGCTTACGCACTGTGCGTTTCGATATCTACAACCCTTGTGTACATGTGATAATTTTTCTCTTTATTTTAAAAGAGCAATTATCAAAGTTCCTTACCGGTTTTTCTGTAAAGAAAATGCCTTTCGAACCGGTAGTAAATTACCGTTTTGTAATACCATGACGATTCTATGTTATCTAATACTAGCCTCTTTCTATGGTTTTACCCGTATTTTCCGTTCAAGTAGACATACTGATATACAAAGTAGTATCCTGTCTGTTCATCAAGTGTATTATCGATCTGATTTCCAAACTGCAACTAAACCCATTCTATAATTTTTTCATGAAAATGTTTATAATATTAGTGTGGACTAATACACATTCCATACTAAGGTCTAATCAATCTTTAAGCTAAATTTCAACCAAATCCATTCATTAGTTTTAGATTGAGAAAATAACAGACATCCAAACAAACAAAATTTTACATCCTACCTAATATAATAAATTTGAAAGTTTGTTAGAATATATGGACAGCAAAAAACCAAACAAAGAAACTTTTCCGCTTTATAATATGTATCATACGATATCGTAACATAACAAACTATATTTTTATGTAGCGACTAACTAATGTCGCTTTCTCCTGTATATGCTTAAATCTTTGAAACTACGCAACCGATTTTCATGCTAATTTATTGTGCGATAGACCAATTCATGAGGAAAGTTTTTGTGTATAATACATCCATAAATGCCGGTGAAGCGGCGCTAGTAAATAAATAAAATGAATTATCGCCTGTCACAGTGTGTACACCTCCGAGCAGCTGGTAATTTGATTATAACCCCGCTTCGAATGCAGTCGACGGCAATAAACTGTTTCAACGCGACGAAAAATTACAGCGCTTAATATTCCCTCCAATATAACTAGCAAATAATCTCGTTATGTTATTTCGAACTTCGAGTTTAAAGCGCTTCAAGTGACGTCATATCCTGGATACCGGTCGACTGATAGTAAACGAACACTTCCGCCCACGGACAATTACAAAGTTAATAATAATAATTAACTCCTAATTAGACACTTAAAAAAGGAACAACAATACAAACAGCAAGAAGAAAAGAATAGTCTTATCACTGGAAGTGATCTAAACGAGACAGTCTGAGACCGTCTGTGTTTGTCAGTCGCTTATGCTTGAACCATCAGCTAAACCTCTATTTTTAGTTTTTGTTTTCTCTACCGATTTTGATGAAATTAAGTACTTAGGTCTATTAAATTTTAATAATGCAAACCTTCTGGACTATTTGCCGCCATCACATAAAAAAATGATTCTAATAAAAATGCAAATTCTTAGTGAAGGCATTACATCTTATATCTATTAATATAAATGTGTACATTAAATTGAATATTGTTTAGTTAGTATTTTAAAATATCTAGCGGCCTTACTCATATGCAAATTAAAATTAAGCATGCCTCAAGTCTAGTAATTTTGACAGATTTCTGTGACTTTAAAAAGTCAAACCGATTTAAGTTGTGCCTAAATTTGAATAGCGTTTCAGTATTCCGCCATTGTAGTCATATAGTAAGCGATACTTTTCTTTTTCTTTCTTATATTATGGCATTAGCGTCTAGCTTTTTGCCAATGTCAATGTAATAAGAGGCTAAGTGGTTAAGATAAAAGTCGATATGAGTCGAGTAAAATCATCATCAAGTCGTCTTTAGTAGAGACAGTCAGTTGTTTCGTTCTGCCCTTCGTAAAGTGATACTGAACTTTACGAAGAACCTCGACGAATCTTGTAGCAATCGGAACGGCGCTACTATGCGCTCATAAATGAATTCTTCATTTCTTGGACACTTATTAACTAGTTTACTGCATGATTCACTATGACAATCAAACATTAAATCACTTTATGCACCAAAAAAGGAAGATTCAATCGAAATTACAAATAGATCCCCGCCAAAACTAATAATAAGCGATACTTATTATTTCAGCGGCAAGATGTGTCAATTTGACATTAGCAGATAACATTATCGTCATACTGGGGAAGACATCACTACAAGAGGCTAAGGATACAGAGAAAATGATTAAGGTACCGTATAAATGCAAGCTTAAAACAAAATTAAAAAAAAAAATACATTGATAATATGTCTTATTAACATATCTACGGCATACTTAAGATTAAAAAATAATTTTCAACAAAAATAAACAGACTTCAAACTAAAAAGCCAAAAATAATAAATTTGTTTCGCACATAGTAATACGTATTTTCATTTATTATAATATAGAAATGATTTTATAGTTGTTTCATAATTTTGAAGTCGCTACCAAGTAAATTGAGTATAGGTCGCGTCACGAATCTTTAGCGCTGAACGAAATCGCGCAGAAGTCAAAAATAAGGTATCGAGGGGACGGCACGGCGCACGGAGCGCGTGATCGTCGGGGGCGTTAGCGTTTTTTTTTTTTTTTTAAGGAAAAACAGGTCTGCGCTGGACCACAACTCACCTGATGTTAAGTGAGGTTGTGGTCTAAGGTGGAGCGCGCGTACCTGTGAGGTACCTGTTCACTCTCCACTTGAAGATCCCCAGGTTGTAGGTATCGGGGAACAGAGACTCCGGCAGGGAGTTCCACAGTTTTGCAGTACGCACTAAAAACGTAGAAGCAAAACGTTTCGTGCGTGCATGCGGAATATCCGCTGTATAGCGGTGTCGTCCTGCCGAAGCTCTGCTCGTCCGCGTTGTCGGTCGTGTTGTCTTTCTCGCACCAATACGTCAATTACGAGCGCGATTCTACCGATGCGCAACTATTCTCGCCCAGCGCTAAACTTCCGTGACGCGACCTATAACAATCTATACAATATCGATTTAACTAAACAAAAAGTTAATGTTTTACATGGCACCGATTTCTAAATTATAAAAAAAGTATAAACGGTCGAAGAAACCTCCTTTTTTTGAAGTCGGTTAAAAATATAGTTAAGTTTTTAGTCGTTATAAAGAGACATTATATTATGATTAAACAGTGTGTAACAGAATCCGAAAACTGTAACAAAAGATATAGTATCGTCCATGATCATCATAAGCTTAAGACGACAGCTTGGCAGAGTGTTATTACTACTGCCTTTTACGAGAACGGTCGTGGGTTCGATCCCCACCCCGGAAAAATATATTTGTTAATTACATTTGTATTTTTCTTCGGTTTGGGTATTGCTATGTATTGTATGTATGTATTTTTAAAAGAAAAGTATGTATATGTAATTTATAGGTTACCTAGTTGCCATAACACAAGCTCTGCTCAGCGGGACTAGATGGCGCTGTTATAAAAAAGCGTCGAAATATTTGGATAACTTTAATTTTCAGATAACTGACGTCATTGTACACGAGAACTTCACAGAGACTAGTAACGATTTAGCGATACTGAAAACAGAAGAAGCGATTGAAATTACGAAGGCGATATCCATTGCGTGTTTGTCTACAGATGATGAATATGACGATGCTATGGTACGTGCAATGTATATTTGAACAAATAATTAAATTGGTTTTGTTCTATACTTATAATAATAATTATAATTAATAGAAGGCAAAAGTAAATGTCTTATTCTTTTTTAATTGTATATTCGACTTCATTACTATATATAAATAAAATTACCTGTATTTAAAAATAACAGTATATTAAAGCTGTAAAGACTATAGTTGTAGTGCATGATTTAAATAAGGTAAAGAAAAGTATAATATGTAAAAATCCAGTTCATAACCTACCCGATTGCCGAAATTCATCCAAATTTATTCAGAAATTCTTGAGTTAAGAAGGAAGATTAACGAAAAATCCTACAAGTTCTCGCTTTTATAACATTTCTCCTAAAGATAACTATTAAAAGGTTTTTTTTAATTTCCAGACCACAGGCTGGCCTATAGGCGAAGATTTGACAGCTGTCAAGTTTGACAAATCTAAAAGTGAAGCTTGCACCACAGATAAAGAAATATGCGGCGTTTATAATCAAAGTATGTATATTTTGTGTTATATTCTAATTCTTTAAAATGTATTTAATACGAAATATATTTTTATGTAGCCTTGAAGGAAATAAAAACTTCTACCTGTATGTTAGCAATAAACTTAAAAACTCTGCACCGATTTTAATGACTGAAAATAGTGAGAGCTCTCAGCTAGTTATATATCCTACTAATATTATCAATGTAAAAATTTATGAGACTGTATGGATATATGTTTGTTATTTTTTCACGCAAAAACGGCTGGACCGATTTAGTTGAAATTTGTTATGTAGATAGGTGATACTCTGAATTAACACATACGATACTTTGTATCTGAGTATTGTTGCCGTAACGGGAATAACGCGAGTAAAATCGTGGGCCACAACTAGTTCACTATAACTAAACTGACTTGCAGTTATATTTAGAAATTAAGATTTCAATTAAAGCAGAGAAAACAATTACTTTAAATAAATGTTTATATAATGTTTTTTTTAGGTATAACATTCTGTCCCAGTCATAGTGGGGTATTTGCGGTTCACTCTACCGGCTGGTATCTAGCGGGTATCCGGACCGTGACCATTGGTGACCATGACCGCACTACATGTATCCATAAACCTGTACATTATACCCCTTTGAGACAATACACTGAGTGGATACAAGAAAATATATAATTTGTGTCAAGTAACCGAAATATACTTTGATTTTCAATTACAGAGCATAATGCGACATTTCCATCAATGTCAAGTTAAAGAAAAACATTTGTTAATTGTCTGTCACTGCACGTGTTACACGTATCCATCGAAAGCACTACTTAGTACTTTTGATACTTCTCGATATATGAATGAAGAAATATGTATTTAAAGCATTCAATGTTAAGCATTATTCCGCATAATGCGGTAATACGTAACAAAGTGTAGAGTGTAGATATGAATTAAGAACTGTAACATATTCTCGTCACCATTCAGTTTGTAACCACGAGCGTGATCGTGAAATAGTGAATTAATATAAGACTAACAGTTTCTCAATGGAATTTATGCTGTGACCACTACCATGACCGTACCCTTACATACTATAATCTAAACTAATATATAAAGCTGAAGAGTTTGTTTGTTTGTTTGAACGCGCTAATCTCAGGATCTACTGGTTCGAATTGAAAGATTCTTTTTTTATTGAATTGACCATTTAAAGACTTAGGCTTTAGGCTACATAACATCACGCTGCGACTAATAGAAGCGAGGATATAATGGAAAATATGGGAAAAACGGGCAAAATTATTCATCTTAGAGGGCTTCCTTCGCGTGCGCTGCGAAAACGGTTCAAGATACAAAAATAATACGTATCAAAGAATTATTCCTCTTTAAATGATCTAAAAAAAAGTCCGCGACAGTATATGTCTATCTTCTAAAATTGACTCACAATAACATAATAATAGAAATAGATCCGCCGGGGACGAAGTCGCGAGCAACGGCTAGTATAAACTATGTTCGGTTCTTCAGGAGCATTGAAATTGTGACCACGACCGCAGTTATTTAATGACCATACTGCTTTCAAAGCAATATTGAGAAATATAAATAATAATTTTAATAAGTGAATAGAGAATAAGTTTTTATATGTGATAAATTTAATTAAATGAATTTTAAAACTTTAATTTTTTTTCATTCCACATTAAGGTCTCTGTCTACACAGTATCATACTATGACCGTGATATGAACGTGTCAGGCAAAAAAATATTCTCTGTAATAAAAAGTATGAAAGCATGCCCGTTGTGTTACCGACCGAGCACCGTCGCGTGCCGTGCACGGACCTGCAAGTATTTTCGATACTTATAGGTCGCGTCACGAATCTTTACCGCTGAACGAAACCTGCGCAGTCAAAAATAAAGTATCGAGGGGACGGCGCGGAGCGCGGGGCGCGAGATCGTCGGGTGCGCGAGCGTTGATTGGTTGTCCCAGTAGTGTTGTCTTTCTCGCACCAATACGACAATAACGAGCGCGATTCTACCGATGCGCAGCTATTCTTGTCCAGCGCTAAACATAAATGACACGACCTATACAGTATACGTGTCTTTTACCTTAATAGTACGGTCATGGTATGATACGTTGTAGTAGAGACCTTAAAAGCCTCTTTAACAAATACTACAGGCATGTCGCGAATGCGCTGCCGGCCTTAAAAAAAGAAAGAGAACAATGTTT
>JADANM010006225.1:7544947-7556405 GCA_026213755.1 Eurema hecabe | reverse complement strand
TACGGTCGAAGAAACCTCCTTTTTTTGAAGTCGGTTAAAAACATAGCTTAGTTTTTGACAAAGAGACATTATATTATGATTAAACAGTGTGTAACTCGCCCCGTTATCTGAAACAAAAGATATAGTATCGTCCATGATCATCATAAGCATATGACGACAGCTTGACGCAGTGGTATTACAACTGCCTTCTTCGCGACGTATCGGGGGTTCGATCCCCACACCGGAAAAATATATTTGTAAATTACATCTGTATTTTTCTTCGGTCTGGGTGTACCTACGTATTATATGTATGTATTTACAAAAGAAAAGTATGTATATGTAATTTATTCCGTTATCTAGCTGCCATAACACAAGCTCTGCTTAGCGGGACTAGATGGCGCTGTTATAAAAAAGCGTCCTAAATATTTGGATAACATTAATTTTCAGATAAGTGACGTCATTGTTCATGAGAACTTCACTGAAACCAGTAACGATTTAGCGATACTGAAAACAGAAGAAGCGATTGAAACAACGAAGGCGATATCCATTGCGTGTTTGTCTGCAGATGATGAATACGACGATGCTATGGTACGTGCAATGTATATTTGAACAAATAATTAAATTGGTTTTGTTCTATACTTATAATTATAATTATTAGAAGGCAAAAGTAAATGTCTTATTCTTTTTTATTGTATATTCGACTTCATTACTATATATAAATAAAATAACCTGTATATAAAAATAACAGTATATTAAAGCTGTAAAGATTAAAGTTGTAGTGCACGATTTAACTAAGGTAAAGAAAAGTATAATATGTAAAAATCTAGTTCATAATCTACCCAATTGCCGAGATTCATCGAAATTTATTCAGAAATTCTCGAGTTAAGAAGGAATATTAACGAAAAATCCTACAAGTTCTCGCTTTTATAACATTACTCCTAAAGATAACTATTAAAAGTTTTTTTTTAATTTCCAGACCACAGGCTGGCCTATAGGCGAGGATTTGACAGCTGTCAAGTTTGACAAATCTAAAAGTGAAGCGTGCACCACAGATAAAGAAATATGCGGCGTTTATAATCAAAGTATGTATATTTTGTGTTATATTCTAATTTTTTTCTAAAATCTACCTGTATGTTAGCAATAAACTTAAAAACTACTGCACCGATTTTAATGACTGAAAATAGTGAGAGCTCTCAGCTAGTTATATATCCTATTAATATTATCAATGTAAAAGTTTATGAGAATGTATGGATGTATGTTTGTTATTGTTTCACGCAAAAACGGCTGGACCGATTTAGTTGAAATTTGTTATGTAGATAGGTGATACTCTGAATTAACACATACGATACTTTGTATCTCAGTATTGTTGCCGTAACGGGAACAACGCGAGTAAAATTGTGGGCCACAACTAGTTCACTATAACTAAACTGACTTGCAGTTATATTTAGAAATTAAGATTTCAATTAAAGCAGAGAAAACAATTACTTTAAATAAATGTTTATATAATGTTTTTTTTAGGTATAACATTCTGTCCCAGTCATAGTGGGGTATTTGCGGTTCACTCTACCGGCTGGTATCTTGCGGGTATCCGGACCGTGACCACTGGTGACCATGACCGCACTACATGTATCCATAAGCCTGTATATTATACCCCTTTGAGACAATACACTGAGTGGATACAACAAAATATATAATTTGTGTCCAGTAACCGAAATATACTTTGATTTTCAATTACAGAGCATAATGCGACATTTCGATTAATGTCAAGTTAAAGAAAAACATTTGTTAATTGTCTGTCACTGCACGTGTTACACGTATCCAGCGAAAGCACTACTTAGTACTTTTGATACTTCTCGATATATGAATGACTAAAGATGTATTTAAAGCATTCAACGTTGAGCATTATTCCGCATAATCCGGTATAATGCTATATTTGAATAACTTTGATATTTAATAAATGAAATATTGGGAATGTCATCACTACAGTTCATAACCGTGACCACACTATTTGTAATACTTGTATTTTGAAGTAACAAAGTGCAGAGTGAATGTGAATTAAGTAATGTAACATATTCTCGTCACCATTCAGATCGTAACCACGATCGTGACCCTGAAATCAATACATATAATAAAAACGTAACGAGTCACTGTCTGTACATGGAAGATATATGAGAAAAAATATTATAGGAGACCTTTATTAACGCAATAGAATCCAAAACAATGATTTTTGGAATTTTTGTCTGTTTGTCTGTTTGTTTGTGCACGCTAATCTCAGAAACGGCTCATCCTATCTAGATTGGGTTTTCAATTTTATATTGTGGTAAGCTTCGCTTAACATTTAGTGTTTGATTCATGTCAATCGGTTTAAAAATAAAAAAGTTATGGCAATTTAAAGAATCACGTTGAACTTGCTGAACGTTTGTTGGCGCGGGTTAGGCATTTTAAAACATGCTGCCCAAAGACACTTTTCTACGCGGGCGAAGTCGCTGGCACAGCTAGTAGTGAATAAATATAAACAGTTCCTTAATGGCATTAACTATGTAACGGGTCTTCAGCAGCATTGAAATTGTGATCAAGCTTCCATGACCGTGACCACGACCGTACTTATTGACCATACTGTTTTCAAACCAATATTGAAAAATATAAATAATTATTTTAATAAGTGAATATAGAATAAGTTTTTATATGTGATAAATTTAATTAAATGTATTTTAAAACTTAAAATATTTTCATTCTACATAGAAGACCGTGACCGTGCTATGAACGTGTCAGGCAAAAAATATTCTCTGTATTAAAAAAGTATGAGAGCATGCCCACTAGCCCGTTCTGTTACCGGCCAGCACCGTCGCGTGCCATGCACGGACCGGCAAGTATTGTCGATACATATGACTCTGATACACTCTAGTGGGCATAGAAGATGTGACGATTGCTTGACGTGTCTGATACCTTCATAGCACGATCATGGTATGATATGCTGTAGTGGCTAGACACCTTAAGCCTTTTTAACTTTGTAGTATTACTACAGGCATGTCGCGAATGCGCTGCCAGCATTAAGAAAAGAATAAATAAGAACCATATTTAAAATTTTCGAAATTGATGTTAGAAAATTCAACCAAAACATGCATAGTGACAAACATACATGTATAGGATTATTTAAATGAAAGCTTTTAGAAAATAAGAAAAATTAGTAATAAAGACAATACTAATACTTACTTTAGCCAATTTCTCGTACGGGGATGTTACCATCATAAAAAAAAGATTATTAAAGATTGTTATTATTTTTACTAAAACTATTTGGTAAATACCATAAAAACCCAAGCACCAAAAGTCTTAAACACATCAACTAACTAACTCCAAAGGTCATCTAAAGCTGGTCCATTAAATAAAATATATTCGTAGCATAAATCATAAGTCAGTTTTGAGGCGAGACGGGCATCGGCGGAAATTCATTTGTATGTTAATACAAAGGTCGGGCAAGTGCAGGCAAATCGCGCGGCATGCATAGTAATCGTATTACTGCCCGTACTATGGGATTTTCTGGCTTCTTATTCCTATATCTACTACTGTAGTATAAAACAAAGTCGCTTTTTCTGTCCCTATATCCTTATGTATACTGAAATCGTTTAAACATCGTAAGCGATTCTCATGTTTTTTTAATAGATAGTTTATATGTATAACTAGCTGTGCCCGCGACTTCGCCCGCGTAGAAAATTGACTTTGGGCAGCATTTTCGAAAATGTCTAACCCGTGCCAACAAACGTTCAGCAAGTTCAACGTGATTCTTTAAATTGCCATAACTTTTTTATTTATCAACCGATTGACATGAATTAAACACTAAATGTTAAGTGAAGCTTACCACAATATAATTGAAAACCCCATCTAGATAGGATAAGCCGTTTCTGAGATTAGCGTGCACAAACAAACAGACAAACAGACAAAAATTCCAAAAATAATTGTTTTGGGTTATGTTGCGCTAATAAAGGTCTCCTATAATAATTTTTCTCATATATCTTCCATGTACAGACAGCGACTCGTTACATTTTTATTATATGTATAGATATATGCGAGCGAAGCAGGGGCCGGTCGTTAGTTAAATAATAAATTAACTAATTACTATACAAAAGATATACGAGTAAACACTGTGTAAAAGAATTAATTCCGAAAACTTTGATAGTATGCATGCTCTAAATCCTGATGTAAATTTTTGAAAAGTAATTTGTTGTTTTAAATTTAAGGCCCTTTCCCAACCAGTAATAGATACCTAAGCTTTTAAAGACACAGACTTTTAAAGGGACAGATAGAAGAAAGTTTGTTTTATATGTACTATATAATGATTTCTTTTTAAATTGTAACTGAATTCCACCACCACACTGCACGTCACAGGTTGTGACTTACAAGGCAGGCAGTCAACCTCAGTGCTAAACTTTGCCACGCACCAACTTGTTGAATCTTTCTCACGCGATATTTCCGATACATTTCGACTTGGTGTGCTTCAAGAAGAGAGCATACATCTTTTTAAAAGGCTACCACTCCAGAGCTGTCAAGGTCCGCGAGTTTTGATGGGCAGCGATGACATCACTTGGCATCAGGGACTCCTGCTCGTTAGCCACCTTTGTTATAAAGATAAAAAATAGAATCGTGAACGCATACCAGTAGTACTGGTCTGTCGGATATTCAAGATGGGCGCGATATGGCGAAGTATTGCATTTCCCGCCGCCATTTGTAAGAATATATAATTTAATAACACTGTCTCTCTCACTGATGCCACTCCTATTGTCATGCATGTATGCCTATTTTAAAGAAATACATACATATACTTGTATAACGTCATACATATAATATGAAAAACATTATGTAAAAAAATTCAATGTTGGCATCTTGTTTTTGTTTTTTTTAGTTGTTGATCGTTGTATAACTATGAAACATATATGTTACATTCTTACACGTACAATCGGTCATGATAGCTTGTTTGTTTACATTTAACTCTTAAATTGCAAACTTGTAAATACATTCAATGATATCGATATTATATGTGATTCACCCAGTACGTTTAAGAAAAAAATATTGCTTTAGTTACCTAGTATTGTTAATAATAATAAGATATAGATAGTAATTATTGTATTGTGCATGTTGTGTTGTCCTGTAATGTCTTTACAATAAGCTTTTCATCTTGGTATTAATGTTATTTTATAGTGCATTTACTATTGTAAAGATTGGTGGACAACTTTATATTAATAAAAATAAAATAAAAAAAATAAATTACTGAACCGATTAGAATGATTATTTTATTGTTGTGAAGATACACGTTCACACAAAAAATGGCGTCAAGTGCAATATCATTAGAGATGCCATTTCGTTTCGTTCAGTAAGTTCCCATGTGTATTAAAACAACGGAGGGCCATTTTTTCCTTCCTCCTTTATAGTTCCCTTTTGTCACACTTCTTCCTTTTTCCCTACTTTTAACGTTACTAGGCAATTAATTTTACCATTGTTCATTGCTTAGTTGCTCACCATAAGGTAATTAAAAATGATCACTTAGCTACCGGGACGCGAACAAAACCACAGGTCGCGACTAGTGTATTATTATAATACAAATGCAATTATACCATGCATCCAATGTTATATAATTGAAACAATGGCCGAATAGATTTTCCGCATCAGAACCCATCAGTATGCATGGCATATCGCTTAGCATTTCCGGGTATACCAATTGATAAACAAACAATAATAATAATAAATAGGATAAAGGTTAGTTATATTCATAATAGATACTAGTTATGGCCTGGGGTTTTCCCTTTGTTTATCAGCGAGAAATCTTCTCGCGTAAAATGAAAATGAAAATAATTTTATTCACTTAAATCACATTGTGATATTTATGAACGTCAAAACTAAAAAATATAGATCAATACAGACATGTCGTTGCAGCCACACAATCTGCTTTGTCCAATGCATTATAATATCACAAAAAAATATAAAATAATTTTGTCGTCTGTCTGTTTCAATCTATAAACGCCTGTTTCCAAATGGTAAGGGTAATGGTAAGGTTTTGCCATTTAATATTTAGACTGTCGAAACCAAAGTCAAGGCCAATATAATCAAAAGCCAAAGTCAAAGTGGAGTCAAAGCCAACGTCAAAGTCAAAATAAAAAGAATTCTTTATTTCGTAAGATATATCGTAACACTTGTACTACTAATAATATAAATTAAGTGAGATTGTAAGATACATTCTCATAGTATGGATTTATGTTTGTTATTTTTTCACGCTAAAACGGCTGCACCGATTTAGTAGAAATTTGATATGTAGATAGGTGATACCTTAGATTAACATATAGGATACATTATATCCCAGTATTACCCGGGAAACGGGAACCACGCGGCTAAAAAAAGGGAGTAGGATATTTATCTTGTACCCTCGAAATATTCGGAAGTAATTTACCCGTTATACATGCATACAGGGAGAGTGTTATTGCACTAGCGTCTCTAATAATTCAATTAATATTCGATGCTAATCTTACTCTGCATAGACCTGCTATGGACTGCATATAAATTAGCTTCTTTAACACGCCCATACTATAGATAAAATACATATCAAAGCCTTTATTCTAAGGGCTACATATAGTTCTTTTTGTAAGTCATCGTTCGTCGTATTAAAAATGTATTATTTGCAATTCTTCTTAATTCTTCTAAATTTATCAGGTTATATAATTCTTAATCTATAGTTTAGCGCTGGAAGAGAATAGCTGCGCATCGGTAGAATCGCGCTCGTAATTGACGTATTGGTGCGAGAAAGACAACACGTCTGGGACAACCAATCAACGCTCGCGCACCCGACGATCACGAGACCCGCGCGCCGCGCGCTACCTCAATTTCTGCGCAGGTTTCGTTCAGCGCTAAAGATTCGTGACGCGTACCATACTCAAAGCTTAAAAACCTTAATTTAATATCAATACAAAGTTTCCTTATATTCTACAAGCAAAGCAACGAACTACCTCAAACCCACATTAAGAAACCAGTTATCGAGATGTCCATGCGAACTAAAAATAAGGAAAATAAAACAGTTACACAAGAAACTTAACACAAGACACACGTACTGAGTCATTAACTAACTATTTACCGCGGTTTAATCCGCTTAAAACGATCAAATGTTCTTCGATAATCTTCCAAATGTAACAGTGAAGAATCTATGAAATAACTATCAAAAAAGTGATGTGAATATCTGAACTCTATAGTGTATATCTCGTATCTATAGTTCGTTATATGAATAGTTGAAAGGACATCAATAAGGAAAAGTTTACTAAAACACTTTAAAGGTATTTAAGTGACACACCGTTAGGACTGAAGTGAAGACTATTACGACAAGTTATATAACAAAATAATTTATTCAAAAAAAACAATAAAAGTGAATGAATAATATTTTCATAGACAATTCAATTTGGCCTATTCAACTGCTTGCATAATTTAGCCCTTAGATATTGAATAACTACAATAATAGACCATTCTTATCGGCCTATTCACGCGCGGCCTATACTAAATATAATTGTACGTCAGATTACAAGTAAAGTCTGGAAGAAATTGTTATTAAATTCCGCAGATTCTCAAACAAATCGAAGAATAAAAAAATAATATATATGAACATAACATAACCTAGAATCTCTGAAAGAAATTAATAGAATTTTAAAAGCGTTTAGAAACATTTATAGCTTAAAATCGTATGAAAAGTTTAATTCAATGGCATTATCAATCAACAGTGATTCAAGATACAAGCAATGGTTTCGTTTCGCTTTATTCTGTATTTTTGTGACAATCGTAGTATTTGCGATCATTCACGTCACCTTGATGCTGTTCAAACATCCTAGAGAAGAGACGCCAGAAGAATTGAAGGAGAGATTAGAAATAGAGAATGCGACAAGAGTGAAAGAAGAGAAAGAGTACAAAGAGTTTCTCGCTTCGATGAAAGAATACAGCAGGAAATTTTATGCGTTTTATAATCTTACGTATCCTCCGGAAGCAACAGTAAAACCAAAAACTAATCTTACTTGAAAAAATATAATAATAATAATGTATACTTGTATAATAAGAAAGATAATTTAAAAATTGTTTCGCTGAATGCGTCAAAAACTGTAGGTATAAAAATGTATATTGTATACAGATCAAAATATTAAATTACATCAAAATATTAAAATACAGATCAAATTATTAATTAAATTATATAGAGAAGACATGTAATTATAATTAGAGTAGAAACACGTATAACATACTAGTTTTCCCCGTGGGTTTTCCTGCGAAAAACCTGATTCCGTGTTTTCCTTATTAATACGGAAAAAAGACACATGTATGTATAATGTATATATTAAAATGGTTAAGTTAAAAGTGGTAAGTATACCACTACCTTGTTAAACTTTGTTTTATATAAAACAGTACAAGTAGAATATGACCTATAAAAAATATAGAGTACATAATGTATCAGAGATCGCATGGATTATATTTGATTAAATTGATCTGCGATTGTAGTATCTATTGTGTGGACGTGGAGGCCTGTTCTGCCGTAACACAGTCTGCGACTAGCGCGGAGGACAGTGCTCATACGCAACACAAATTATTTCATATGTACCGTCGCGACGGTCGACGACGCGTCGTTCTGTTTTTTCATTTTAACGTGTTGTAAAAAGTGTAATTTTTTGTTGAATGAATTATTCTTATTCTTATTCTTATATGTTCAATAAAGTAGCCATAAAATAAAAAGTAGCAATAAACAAGATACGTTTTAGCAAAAGAACTGGCAATTTACATATCTCAAAAATAAACAGAAATAAATACATCAGAATACATATAGTTATTTTAATTTTAATTAATTAACGTATTATTATCATACTAGCTGTGCCCTGTGGTTTAACCCGCGTACTTCCCGTTCCCGGCGCAGTACCGGGATATAAAGTATCCTATGTGCTAATGCAGTGTATCACCTATCTAAATACCAAATTTCAACTAAATCGGTATAGCCCTTTTTGCGTCATAGAATATCAAACATACATCCATACATACATTCTCACAAAGTTTCATATTTATAATATTAATAAGATAAAATTCCTAACTATACATATTCCTATTTTGTATTTAGTTGTAATTTTTTTATATCATTACATAGTATAAAACAAAGTCCCTAGGTATGATTAAATCTTTAAAACTACGCAACCGATTTTTTATCAAATAGAATGATTCAAGAGGTAGGTTTATTTGTATAATATTTTTTTCGCCTCGCCAAACTTTTAAGTTTGAGGGCGAGATGCGCTCATTTTTGATAACATACTTAATTAACCATTTAATTTTAACTTTAAATATACACCAATACAATACTATAATATTTATTTAATTAATAAGCCAGTGCGTGCCTATTCATGTTCTATTTTTTCCTAAAATAATTGTTTCAACTTTGATTTTAATAATTTTTTCTTATTGACACCTACTCCCCTTAAAAAAATTAATTTATTGAAGACTTTGGGAACTTAAAATTTAATTAAAACATGCATAATATTAACGTTCGAAGCCGCGGCTCTTCGCTAGTATGAAACAAATAATTTAAAATCTAATTAAGAACTAATTAAGAGGTTACAGTTAGAACATTTAGTTAATTGATACAAGATAATAAATAATTCACTATGCAATTAATTCATTCAATTTCAATAGGATTTCATCCGAACAAGCTAATGAATTTCCAAAACATAAACGATGGTATAGAAACTCCTCGGGGTATTATAAGGGAGCGATCTGCCTAACCGTAATGTTGGATTAATAATAATAATAAATAATAAATATTTTCAAGACATTTATACACAGCGCCATTTAGTTCCAAGCTAAGTTGTGTTATGGCAACTAGATAACGGAATAATACATATACATACGTTTCTTTTGTAAATATATACACACAATGCATAGCAACACCCAGACCCCAGAAAAATACAAATGTATATTGCAAAGATTTTTCCGGTTTGGGAATCGAACCCACGACCCTTCGCGCAGAAAGCAGTTGTGTTACCACTGCGCCAAGCGGTCGTCATTTCAGATTATATATTTATTAGCAACTAACCGTCATTTTTATCCGCATTTTTGCATGTATTATACATGAATAAATTCAATGATATTACATAATAGATATATTATACTCATACAAATCAACCGAAAAAAGTGTTCCGCACAGCAGCGGCAGCACACATACATACAAGTCAAAACGATATGAAAGAGATAAATGATAAAACCAACAAGAAAAAAATATTTTTGTCAGTTGCGCGTGAAAGCACCGTCAACCAATCGCCTAAAGACAAGTCGTACTAATTAGGATGTTTTTGCGTCTTCAAAATTTTGCTCTTATGACGTATTAATTTAATATAATATCATTACGGGACAGAGAAAGCGATTGTTTTACGCTATGGTGTGAAAACCTTTGACCCTTCGTTATAAAAACTTGTTAACTGGCCTTAGCCATCCAAGCTAAAAAAATTAAGAAAAAGAAGTTATTAATTAAAAGCTAAAAAGTTTTAAAGAACATAGCTTTGAATTATGCTCGATAACCATTTTAATCATGTGAAAGCGATTGGAGAATGAACTATGACGTTACATATGCGGGTAAAACCAGGTGACGCCGCTAGTCTAAATTAATATTATATACAGGAAAGATTCGTATATTTGTACGTAACGAAGAAACTCAAAAAGTACTGTACCGATTTTAATTCCTTTTTCTTTGAAAGCTACATTATCGCTGAGTAACATAGGCTATAACTTTAACCCGGTATTGTTCCGGCAACGTGACTAAAACTGCGGGGCACTACTAGTATAATATAATAAAATAAATATAGAAAACTGGCTGTTGCCCGCGACTCCATCCGCGTGGACTTTCATATAAACTTTGACTCCCCCCCTTCCCCTCTTAAGACCCATTTTTTCCAGTTAAAAATAGCATCTGTTACTCTCCATCTTTTCAACTAACTGTATGCCAAAAATCAGATCGATTGATTGCTAAGATGCGGCATGAAGGAAGTATAGTACGCGTCACGAATCTTTAGCGCTGAACGAAACCTGCACAGAAGTCAAAAATAAGGTATCGAGGTAGCGGTGCGGCGCGCGGGGCGCATGATAGTCGGGTGCGCGAGCGTTGATTGGTTGTCCCAGTCGTCTCGCACCAATACGTCCATTACGAGCGCGATTCTACCGATGCGCAGCTATTCTCGTCCAGCGCTAAACATAAATGACGCGTACTATACAAACAAACAAAAAAACTCACTTTCACATTTATAATATTAGCATGGATGTATGATTTAAAATAAAAAGTACATTAGTAATAATTCATTATTAATTAATATTAATTACATAACAACATAATATAAAGAGCTTAAAAATAAATATTAACAATAAAAGCAGTTATGATCTACAAGCAATTTGAGACAGACAAAGATGGCGGCTTTGTCTTTTAAACATGGCGCGCTTG
>JADANM010006225.1:7503410-7514384 GCA_026213755.1 Eurema hecabe | reverse complement strand
GCGGCTGGTGTCCGCTCTGCTTAGCTGCGATTCTAAACATGGCGTGCACCTGCTGCCCCACGTGGTAGTCGCATTTACGGATCAAACGCTGACCTGGAAATTATACCATTATTATAATTAAATAATATATTATATTAGCTGATCTTACGAGCTTCGTATCGCCCTATAATCATGAAATATCAAAAAAGTGAAATGCTAATCTTTTCTTACAAAAGAACTTTCTCCTAATAATAACAAATACAACAAAAAAAAAATCAGCCAAATCGGTCAAGCCGTTTTCATGTTATGTCGTGACAACGGAAAACGGGTTTCATTTTTATATTTTATAGATTTAAGTATGATAAAAAACAACACCTAAGTAAGAAGTTTTCACACATAATTCTGTTTTAACCCCCGACGGAAAAACGACTGGGTGGTTTAAGTTTGACGTATCTGTGTGTGTGTCTGTCTGAGGCAACGTAGCTCCCAAACCGATAATCCGAGTTTTTTTAGTCGGGGGTTTATTTTTTTTTAAATACGCTTGTTGATAAATAAATAAATAAATATTTTCAGGACATTTATACACAGCGCCATCTAGTTCCAAGCTAAGCCGAAGCTTGTGTTATGGCAACTAGATAACGGAATAGATTACATATACGTACTTTTCTTTTGTAAATACATACATACAATACATAGCAACACCCAGACCCCAGAAAAATACAAATGTAAATGACAAATATATTTTTGCGGTGTGGGGATCGAAGCCACGACCCTTCGCGCAGAAAGCGGTTGTGCTACCACTGCGCCAAGCGGTCGTCTAATGTGTATGCAGGCACACAAACATACACACAAAACAACAATAGCATTACCTCCATAGCTCTCCCTGGCTTGTGGCTGATACATGAACAGCGCGAGGTTCCCTTCCACATCGCTCACCAAAAACCCTAAACTAGTGTTATCTACCATAAACTCCATGTCGTAGATCTGTAAACAAATGTATATATTTGTAGGTATTTTTTTTTTATTTTCGTATATAAGAACTATATAATATATTCATAAGTCAAAAGTTAAGAAGATAGACTTGAAGCGGGTCCTTTCAGGTTTGTGTTGTAAGTTCTAAGTTGCGAAATTCGAGTTGAGTTGTGAGTTTTGAGTTATAAGTCGTGAGTTGCGAGTTGTGATTTGTTAGTCGTGAGTTATAAGACGTAAATTGTGAGTTGTAAATCATGAGTTGTAAGTAGAGACTTGTGAATTTTAAGCCATGGGTCGTAAGATGTGAGTTTCAAGCAATGGGTCGTCAGTTGTGAGTTTTAAGCCATGAGTTCTAACTCATAAGTTGTGAGCTGTAAGTCGTGAGTTCTGACTTCTGAGTAGTAAAGTCCTACACTCACCTGTGCACTCCTAAAGTCCCGTGAAACGAGCGACAAAGTCCTATGTTGGTCCTGATACCGCAACAGTGATATGCTTTTATACACATCGGCCACTAGAATTAAATTTTTAACTGCCAACATTCTGTGCACGTAAATCTGCGTGTCTATGAACGCTACGCCTATTAGATCGTTGTCTTTGAGTTGCCAAATGTAGATCTGGAAATTAGAAAATAAAATGTTAATTTTGCGTAGATTAATTAAACTATTAATGTAATATGACGATATTTAAAACTCAGATTATAACCTCAAAACCTTAGTGTTTGTTATTAAATGGAAGTTCTTGGTCAGTATATTGCAAATAAACAGACAAAAAATCAATTTAAATGTTTGTTATATTAACATTAAAAATATATATAACGCTATGTTTGACGGCGGCCATCTTGTCAAATCTAAGACGTACGGATAGGTTTTCTAGTACCCTTTTGTATACTCATATTGAGACAGTTTAAAAAAATTAAATCCAATACTACTAATATAATAAATGTAAAAGTTTGTGAGAAACGGAAAAACGTCTCGACCGAATCTGGATTAACATATAGGATACTTTATATCCCGGTATTGCCCTGGGAACGGGAACTGCGGGTAGAACCGAGGGACACAGCTAGTTAATAGCAAGCTATCCTATCTTTTAACTTGGATCAAACTGCACGCGGTGTGCAAACTTAATTTAATATTGGTTCAGTAGTTTAGCAGTAAATATCGGACAAACAAAGTGACACGTAATTTATATATATTAAGACACTAGCTGTGCCCGAGAATTCGCCCGCGTAGAAAAGTAACTTTGGGCAGCATTTTTGAAAATGCCTAACTCGCGCCAACAAACGTTCAGCAAGTTCAACGTGATTCTTTAAATTGCCATAACTTTTTATTTATCAACCGATTGACATGAATTAAATACTAAATGTTAAGGGAAGCTTACCACAATGAACCATTGAAAACCCCATCTAGATAGGATAAGCCGTTTCTGAGATTAGCGTGCCCAAACAAACAGACAAAAATTCCAAAAATCATTGTTTTGGGTTCTATTGCGTTAATAAAGATCTCCTATAATATTTTTTGCCATATATCTTCCGTGTGCAGACAGCGACTCGTTACGTTTTTATTATATGTATAGATAAAGATTTAAAAATCCTCACCTTTTGCCCGACAGCGGATATGAGATATCCCAAAACCTGCGTAAGCGCAGTGACCGGCCCTTTTTGCTCCTTCGCGTAGATTTCTTTGAAACGATTCTTTGTTAGAGGCTGCCCGGGCTCCGGCACTACGTCTATTATATCGTATATTATTATCTGTGGAAAGGAAAATACTTTAAAAATAAATAAATGTAATAAATAAATATTTTCAGGACATTTATACACAGCGCCATCTAGTCCCAAGCTAAGCCAAAGCTTGTGTTATGGCAACTAGATAACGGAATAAATTACATATACATTACATTTACATTCTTTTGTAAAATACAAATGTAAATAACAAATATATTTTTCCGGTGTGGGAATCGAACCCACGACCTTACGCGCAGAAAGCAGTTGTGCTACCACTGCGCCAAGCGGTCGTCCTAATGTAATAATACTATAATAAATGTCCTAAAGTAAATATACCTATACTTAAACTTAAATTTATTTTTTACACTTGGTTAAAACATTATGTACCGATATTCTTATAAAAAGTAAAATGGTAATGGCTGCACAATAACTAGCGGCCTTATCACAACACAACGATTACTTCTAAACAATAGAAGCATAGAAAAAACTAAAGGAGAAAGAGATTTCAACACTATTTTTTCGGTGAAATACAAATTAATTTACATCTTTATTATACAAACACACACGGACACATTATACACGCATACATATATGAATAATAATAAAAAAAGATATTATAATTGTAACTCACTCTGCCCCTAGACGTGATGTCTTCTCCGTAGTTATAATTCGTTCCAATAGCAATGTAACCGCGTCGTCCCGAGCTGTGTAATACATGTACATACTTAAAAACACTTATTTGAACGAAACACCATCTAGTCCCACGATAAGATGTCCCATTAGATGACATAACATTGTACATTATTTTCGTTCGTTGCTTGCACTATGGTAACTTTACTTTCGTCAATACAAACATAATATGAAAAATTGAAATGGTGGGTTTTTTTTATACAGTGCTGTTTTTTTAATTCTTCGATGTTCAGGATTTCACTAAGATAAATAAACAATAATTTATTTCACTGTTTTTCAGGACAGGACATTTTCAGGACATTTATACACAGCGCCATCTAGTTCCAAGCTAAGCCGAAGCTTGAGTTATGGCAACTAGATAACGGAATAAATTACATATACATTACTTTTCTTTTGTAAATACATACATACAATACATAGCAACACCCAGACCCCAGAAAAATACAAACGTAAATTACAAATATATTTTTCCGGTGTGGGAATCGAACCCACGACCCTTCGCGCAGAAGGCAGGTGTATTACCTACTGCGCCAAGCGGTCGTGTTATAGTACGGAATCGGTTAAATGTCCAAATTTTCATAGAAGACATAATTTTAAACACCCTGTATACATATACATATCAATGAATGCTCCAACACTCACGTGGTGCCCTCGTAGGTGAGCGCCACGTTCTTGAGGCACGTGACGTGCTCCCACTCGTCCAGCTCCACGCGGCTGCCCGGCACCACCTCCCACGACACCGGCGAGAACAGCATCACCGAGTACTGCTCGCGCGTCGGGTACGGGAACCTGCAGTGAAACATATACATTTATTTATTTATTTATTTACACTTTATTACACCATAATAAGAAAAAAGAAACACAGTACAAACTAATAAAAAGTACAAAATTAGGCGTAAATGGCGGCCTTATCACTTAAAAGTGATTTCTACCAGGCAACCTACAAAACCGCTTACTTTATACCGGTAGTAGGTCCTTGTTATGCTATCGTTTTAAAAAAATAACATAATTAATTAACAAAAAAAAAACTAAGCAGTATTGCAATTTACGTGGCAACACCGTTTCTAGTTCACGTGCTCAGCTAGCTATAGGGTCTATGAAGTGTACGAACCGTACGTGAGATGCCAGCATATTTGAATTTCCTTGAATTTGTGTAAATATTTCACTAGAAACATATTACTCTTAGAACCGGACAAATGATTTGTAACACACTGTATATTAAATAATTCGAGTGGTTTCCGTTATAGGGGCTGTTAACATAGGATACTCATGTTTTTATTATCAAATTTTAATCATATCCATTAAGTAGTTTTTGCGTGAGAGTATTGAACTTTCATAGTTCAAACTTTCGAGCTTAATAATACAAAAGTTTTAATTGAACTTTCTACTAATTGAATTAATTAATGCAAATCAAAAGACATTTTTATAAGTAGCATATTTTGGGGGAAGGGTTGAGTGTGAAAATGTCTCAATTAGGGTTTATAAAAATGCAATTTATGTAAATATAGTTAAACGAAAGTCTTAGTAGGGATAGAGTTATAACGACTAAAATTAATATTATTATTTACAAATATTTTATCGTGTGTATATGTGAGTGCGACCGTATGTACGGTGTACTAATTAGTGGGCGTGTTTGTAAGCGTGCGTATACGTATTGAAAGGGTGTGTGTCTCGCTGTGTGTGTCTTACTGTGTGTGTGTGTGTGTGTGTCTATATGTGTCTCTATGTTTGTGTGTTTGCGTGTGTGTCTGTGTGTCTGTGTCTGTGTCCGTCACCTGTCGCGCGGCGCGTCGGCGCTGCGCTCCTTGTCCTCGCCGTTGAAGCGGTAGTAGTGCGTGGCGGGCACGGGGCTGGCGGCGGCCAGGCAGTAGGTGCGCGACTCGAGGTGGAAGGCGAGCGCGCGCGGCCCGCAGCGCAGCGGCACCTTGCGCAGCGCCCACGCCGCGTCGTACGACAGGTGCGTGGGCAGCACACTGATGCGCAGCGAGCCCTGCGCCAAGCACGCACACACAATTTATATGAGCTGGCATGTCATGTGATGGAATGTAATGAGTTCAAAGCTTCAGTTTCGTTTAGTTCGTAAGCTCATTTCATAACTAAGCACCGTTTAGTTACAAGCTCAGTTCATGATTGAGCATCGTTTAGTTAGAAGCGCACTTCAAGACAAAACATCGTTTAGTTCGAAGCTCACTAAATGACTAAGCATCGTTTAGTTCGAAGCTCACTACATGATTAAGCATCGTTTAGTTCGAAGCTCAGTTCATGACTAAGCATCGTTTAGTTCGAAGCTCACTAAATGACTAAGCATCGTTTAGTTTGAAGCTCACTAAATGACTAAGCATCGTTTAGTTTGAAGCTCACTAAATGACTAAGCATCGTTTAGTTCGAAGCTCACTAAATGATCAAGCATTGTTTAGTTCGAAGCTGTCTTGAACACTAAGCATCGTTTAGTTCGAAGCTGTCTCAAACACTAAACATCGTTTAGTTCGAAGCTGTCTTGAACACTAAGCATCGCGTCGTTTAGTTCGAAGCTGTCTTGAACACTAAACATCGTTTAGTTCGAAGCTGTCTTAAACACTAAGCATCGTTTAGTTCGAAGCTGTCTTGAACACTAAGCATCGTTTAGTTCGAAGCTGTCTTAAACACTAAGCATCGTTTAGTTCGAAGCTGTCTTGAACACTAAGCTTCGTTTAGTTCGAAGCTGTCTTGAACACTAAGCTTCGTTTAGTTCGAAGCTCTCTTCATTACCAAGCAACGCTATTTTCGAAACTCAGTTCATTACTAAGTTTCGTTTAGTTTTTTTCGTTTTCGTGACCCGAAGTTATAATATATTAACTTAAGATAGTTAAGATAGTTAGTTATACACCAATCTCAACTCTATGTGCACTCGCAAGTTTCGAATTTTAATATGTGTTCATATCCAAAATTGCTTCAAACTGTTTGTTGGTCGCAACCAGCACATTTTTGTAAAAGATCGATCTACAGCTACGAATCTCTTAGACTTTTTGAAAAATGTTATTACAGTGCTTGACCCAAATAAACAAACAAAGTTGTTTCAGATCTAAGCAAAGCATTTGATTCTGTACCATATTATATTGTCATTCTAAAGTTACGAAGTTTGGGTCAATTTGAAATGCTTGTAGAATGGTTCAACTCCTTGCTGATTGATCGTTCCTTTTTTGTAGTGATGAATGGATTCTAATCGGTTTAGAATAATATAACTTCTGGAGTTCCTCAAGGTCCCCACCTTAGTCCCAATCTCTTTAATATTTTCACAAATGACTTCATGCTTCAACTACTCACAATAATACATGTATGCGGATGATCAAAAGTTAAATAGAGTAATTAATATACTTGAGGATTCAGTTAAGCTTAAGAGCGAACTCAATCATTTGGTCTCTAAGTCTAAAAATCTAAGTAATGCAAACATAATGGAATTGAAACAAATGTTAATAAACGCTTTTTCATACGGTTTACACGGAAATAAGATATAAATGTGACGTAATTAGCCGCGACTCCGTAACACTACAGCGCTAATTTTAAAAACAATTTTGATATTTTATTTCTTACTATCTTAGAGGACGTTTTTTAATAATACACTCAGCATTTATTGAGCGAAAAAAAATTGTTAATGTTTCTGCCACTGCACATATAATTGCACGCATCAAGCGAAAGTACTATTTAGTACTTTTGACAGGGCTCGATATATGAATAAAGAATGATGTAGTTGAAACATTCAACGTTAAGCATTATGCCGCATAATGCTATAGTTGAAACTTGACGCTGACCTTAGCCAAGAACACTAACCTTAGTATTGAAATAGAGGAAGCCTTGGGGACAATTAGTATTATTGAAAGAAGCGAAGGAGGCAACAGGAGCTTCCTCAGTACTGAGGGGATGTAGACGCAACTCCCCGCGGGTACTCAAAAGGAGGAAGTAGGGAGTTTCACCGCATATAAACACACCGTTGTAACCACCCACGTTACCTGGAAAATTATGTATGAAATCTTAATAATTATTATTTTTAAGTTTTATAACATAGTCAAGTCAAGTCAAAGGTCATAAAATCTATTCAATTAGGCTACATAAAGTAACACTTTTGAATCGTCACGGTATTACAAAACTTACTTTTTCACGCGTCATTTGTCGATATGAACGATATGATGTACAAAAAGAAAAACACTGAATCGACTAATTTATTATAATATATTAAATTATTTTCTAACAAGCTGCTGCCCGTAGCCTATTTCCTTCCCCAGGCTCTGGACCGTCTGTGTACCAAATTTCGTTCTAATCGGTTCAGTAGTTTAGGCGTGATGAAAGGACAGACAAACAGACAGACATAGTTACTTTCGCATTTATAATATTAGTATGGGGTAATCTTATGTCAATATTACATACATTTCGTTTTGATTCATACGTGCTTAGGTACGTGCGTATGTGTATCTGTGAACGTACCTTATTGTTTAATATGTATGTTTTGTCCTGACTTGGTTGCCTGGAACAGATCACTCTTAAGTGATAAGGCCGCCAGTTACCACAATGTTTTCTATTTTAAAAGGTTTAGATTGTTATGTATTTAATATATACTTATGTTAAGTTACTCAATTGTAAATTTTATATATTTTAAAAGATGACTTTTTTCCCCCTTTTTTGGTAAAAAGTGTGGGACCCGTGCGAGTTTCTTACGCCGGTTCTTCTCGCCGGGTTAGTTCCCGAACCGGTGGTAGGCACCATGTAGACTTTCTGAAGGTATTTGTTTTTCAAATTTACTCAGAAAATAAACATTTTGATTTTGATTTTTATGTGTAACGAAAACGAAGTGTTAAATAAAATCAATAAATGTGCCTGTGTGTTCGTGTTTGCGTGTATGTGTGCGTGTGTGCGTGCTTGCGTGCGTGCATGTGTGTATGTGTTTGAACTAAACCCAAAAACACTCACCGAAATACCTGAGCGACCTCACGTTCTCCCTCAGAGCGGCGGCCTCATACCCATCGTCGGGCTGCGTTGGAGATAGTCCCTTATACCCGAACGCGAAGTGCGCGTGCGCACGACTGAAGCGCAGCTTTAGGTTGCCGCGGGGATACTTGTATGCCTACACAATAATTGTATAATATTAAACAAAGCCGCTTTCATCTCTCTGTATCTATGTACCTATGCTTTAATTTTTAAAATTACACAACTTCTTGTTGTTTTTATTAGTTAAAGTGATCAGAGGGGAAGGTTGTACAAACATTAATGTGTAAAATTCGTAAAACATTTCTATAATTAAGACGGTGTTGCCTACCAGGTATTTTATAAATAACTAATTATTTTCATCTTGTGCGCTTAATGTATTAAGAGTACACTTATTTAATTTTTTAATCATAATCATAAATCACTTATAATGGTTTGTTTTTTTTTTGACATTTTGGAGCATGTTCAGCCGCAGTTCACGTATTTAAATTTAAATGCGACTAAAATCGGTCCAATTTAACACTTCGCCAAAAGAATCAAAATAACTTAACTTGAGACGTCCTTCAAGTTGATTTGCGTTTGTGTATTTGGCGATCAGCATATAAGTCTACTTGTAACTAGGTGTTCATCAACTTTTGCAGCCAGTTGGCTGGCCCGAGTGGAGTATAGTAATACTCCAGTCACTCTCTTCGGGAACTCTATCTCTTACCTGGTATATCATGAGGCAGTGTGGCATCCTCAACAAGAGGAGCGGTCTAGATCCCTTATTCCCGAGGCCAACGACCAGCATCTCTTGTAACTTCTCCACGCTGGTGCTATGGCCGGATGTCAACTCCTCCTCTTCGGAGGGGTTGAGAGGGAATTGTACTGATTCTAGACTGTCGGCTAGTATCTGGAAGTTTGTTAGATTGAATATTTACTAATAATAAATAAAATAAAATAAAATGAAAATAAAAAAATTGTTTATAACTGTTATAAATACAAAATGAAGAAAATACAATAAAATAGATAAACAGGAAAATAACAGCAAAAGGGGAGGGCTCAGCTTGTGCTACACTGAGTAGGATACTCAGTGTAGCGCTGGTTTTCAACCTCCCCGTTGCAGCAACTTAAATCATGTTGTTCGGAGACCGACACATGACCTGAAATACAGGCACCAGTCTCCCAAAGTCCAAATGTAATCGCAAATGCTTTTGTTTATCTCATAACAATTAATAAATCAATATTGTGGTAGAAAATAGTCTTATTGATATTTAAAATATTCCATTATTATAAAAAACCGGCCACGTACGAATCGGAATCACGCATACATGGTTCCGTATCATTATGTATAATAATGCTTACAAAAAAATATAAGCTCTAAGTTAGATATAAGTTATAAGCCAAATTTATTTAAATAATGAGTTAAATATAAGTTGTAGACAAATAATGAAGTAATATAACTTAAAACAATGTTCCATCATATCCTCACCCGATGTCCCGCGCACACGTCTCTAACGAGAAAGCTCAGTTTCATCTCGGGCAGCGAGTAGATCTCGAGATTGCCATTATCTCGTATCACGAACAGCCAGTAGGTTGGTTTGACTTCACCCAGGTGCTTCTTCCACCAGCGTGACACGCGCCGGGGGAGACCCGGGTTTTTAGATTGCTCTGCTAACATTATCTGTGGATTTAAATATACAAAATTGAAAAAAAAAATCAAACTAAATACCACATTATAGATAATGACAAAAATTTGTGGGAGTGGATATAAAAAGATACATTACTGAAAAAAGCTATATAGTCCGGTCAATTTAGACATTTGAAGTTACATAAAGTCCCAACAAGCTGAATTTCAGTGAAATTGTTCAAAACATAATTATAAACAATGTCTAGAAGTTCCCCATCATTCCCCTGTAAGGAAAATTTTTTATTCAAGGTCAAAAAAATGAGATTTTCGCGATTTTCAGCAAAACGATAAGTTTTATCATAAAAGTACCTTAGACAGAATTGTAGATCATAAGTTTATCTATAAAAAATGTTTCAATACTTTTTTCTTACGAGCCACCGTTTCTGAAATATAACGACTCAAAAGGTATAAAAAGATACATTACTGAAAAAAAGCTATATTGGCTAATATTATCTGTGGCAGTGGATATAAAAAGACGAGAGTGAATGTAAAAAGATACATAACTAAAAAAAATCTATATTAGCTAAAATTATCTGTAGGAGTGGATTTAAAGGCTACAAAATTGAAAAAAACAAGAAATTACACCGACTGTTCAGCTAAAATTATCTGTGACAGTGGATTTAAACAGATAAAAAATTGAAAAATCACAACCAAAGTTCAGCTAATATTAGCTGTGGGAGTGCGGTTGAAAAATCCAGAATACAACATTGAAAAATAATGAAAATCACACCAAAAAGGTAAGTTGTTTTTTACGATTTTGGAATCTACATAGCTTTTTGGTGACTTTTAAAAAGGATTTCTTTTTTTAATGATATGCAATTATTTCTTAAAAAAATTATATATATAATATACAACAGTTATGGAGTTTATCTACTTTTGCAGTCGACTGTAAAACAAACACAGATAAATACATAAATTGAAAGCCCTTTATGATGTAAATTAAATCATAATCTGTTGAAATAAAATGACTTAGTAGGAATATTTAACG
>JADANM010006225.1:7448200-7468050 GCA_026213755.1 Eurema hecabe | reverse complement strand
TTCAGGTACAATAGGTGCCATAGACAAAAATTAACCATCACAGACTATTTATTTGTTCCAACCATTAACATTTACAATATATCAGTCTTCCACCATAATTAATTGCCACTCCACTCGGCTGACCGGCACATATCATCCACCAATTGGTCAAACTCTATTAAAGAACTCTCGTGTTTCGCTAGGTCTTCAGAAAAGTCCTCCGTTGTCATTTCAATTTTCTCCTCTTTGAACGTAGTACTATCGTACGTATAAGATAGTTTTAAATGTGGCGCGTTAAAGAAATCTTTGTAAAACTCCGCTAGTTCGCGTATAGGATGATTATCTGCGAATGGGAAATAGAGCAATTTCAACGGAGGTTCCGTCTCGCTGCGGAAACCGGGAAACTTTTTCGGAGGCATTTCCAAAGACGTAGGGCTTTTGGAAATAATGCTCATATCCAATTCCTGAGTACTCTTGCACTCAGCTATGTCTTCTACAATTTTAATGTTTGGCTTAAATCTGCATTTTGGTATTGGAATCCTTTTGAAGAATTCCCTTATAGCTTGCTCCACAAGTATTTCATCAACGAATGCCGCCAATCGCAGAGGTTTGTTAAGATCTATAGTTTGAGGCGATTTGGACTCCTTTTTTTTCTTTGTCTCGAAGATAACATGTTTCGGACTTAGTTCGAAATGGTCGCTCTTAAGTAGCAACGCTTTATCTTTTTCTGATCTATTGGGAGATATGGTAAAGTTTGTCCGATATGAAACCGTAAATCCTAGTCCTCCTAGAGGAGTTTTCAGCATGCCCGCTTGCACTTTCTTTACGGAATCACCTAAAGAAGTGTACTTTGGTTCACCACTGTAGACTCTGTAGAATATAGTGAACGAATCAGTCCTCTGTTTACGTGATAAATGATATGCGGGCGTTATTCTGGTGATTGTTATTAGGGATTTTAGTAATATACCCATTCTGAAGTAAACTGTGTTCATTGCTTTTAGTGACGTATCGAACTGGGCTTCGTCCAAACCCAATGTCCATAATTCCAGTACCATCTCATCTCCATCTTCTGTTTGTACTGATATTTCCACGTTAAGCTGTGACCTGATTGTTTCCAGTATTCTGTCTGAGGGCAGAGCATTTTTAGTAGCTTGATTGACTTCGGGCGAATCAGGTATTTGGAGGTTAAACCAGTCTGTGTCTGAGGAATGTGGTTTTGTGCTTGGTTCTATCTTGATGCCTTTCCGGGATTCTACGATGACTTGCACTCCTTTATAAGCAAGGAATTTTGTGAACTTCGTGAATTCGTTCTTATCACCTATGTTGGAGAATGCTGCGTCCGGCGCCATATTTATTTTAATCACGAACTAATCTACTTTATGTTAGTAACTTATTCTTCATCAGCGATGCAGCTTTCTACCAAGTTTCGGAGATTGGGATTCTCCATGGCTGCTGCGATTCTCTCTTTGTCGTTGATCTGCTTATTAACTGAAACATGACAAATATATATAAAGGATAGAATAAAAATAGCAATGCACTACAGAGTTATTATGTAAGTCCTATCTTATTTTATAGCATTGTGCAATCAACATAATATAATTTTATTTTATATCTCATTTATCTGAAAACATTAACTATTAAATGGTTTTCTGATAAGAAGTTACTTTTCTCAGCCATAAATGGAATGAGTGGTTTTATAAAATTTTGCTATTAATAAAATAATGTAAATTTAAACCATATGCTGGATTTACCACTTTCTCAAATATTTAAAAGTTAAATCTTAGGTTCATATCCCAATAACCAATTCTACGAAAATTTGCCCTTATATTAAAATGACGTGTAATATCTCTCAAAATCGTGTTATTGTATAAAAGAGCTACATTCATGAGTCCTTATATAGGCTTTTTAACATAATCCTAAACTACTTGGTTACAAATAGGCGAGTGGAGCCGAATGGCGAAAGTTGTGGACAATAAAAAGTTTTCTTATCAACAATGGTGTCACAATAATACTAGTTATAAATAACACAATATTTAATGGTCTATAAAGATAAATATAGTATAAAGATAAATATAGTATAAATAAACAATTATGAATATATTATTGCAAAATCGTACGCTTTATATAACATAATGCAATGGAAAGTAGCAAGATTATGTAAGGAAAAAATATAAAAGTACTCCTTTTATATCTGGTTGCATATCTACAGATGAGACTAAATCATTCAATAATAAAATGTAAAAAATAATATTAAGAAATTATTAACAATAATAATCAAACTTTCGTAAATAAAACACATCTCAATAATAACATACTAGAGAAATAAAGTTCCATTAAATTTTTCTTTAATATTAATAGCTGAGTCCCGTTGTTTTACTGTGATTTTTGTCTATTAATAAAAATTTATAAGCAAATACTTTAAATTTTATTTTTAATTTTTTAATTGCATAGGCCCATAGGGGGCAAACAAACATGTTAGACATCTTATGAAAAGTGGTCATCGCTGCCCATAAAAACTGATAGAATATGACAGCTCTAGAGTGATTTTCCTTTTAAAAATTCTTGAGAGTTATATACTATGTGTACTTAAATGTTAAAAACAACTGATAACCTTAAACTCCCATAAACGAAAGGTGAGAATGCTATCACATATGTATTTTATTCCTTATAGTATCTTGCTTGGATAAATGTAATCTTAAAAATGTTGATAATATTAGCACTGAGCTATATTATCAATTGTCTGTTTCAAGTATTTATTGAATGTAACTAAAACTAATATTTATAAGTGATAAAAGAGAAAGCCTGATTTTATAATGAATATTTTGTTAAATAATCATATGTTTACAATTATACAGCACTGGATAGTCTTATGCTAAGCAGAGCTTGTGTTATGGCGACTTAATTATATTCAAAATAAATATAAAGACATCTGTTTTGAAAATACCTAGCTATTATATTATGTATATATAGATCATTAGTAAATGATATCAATTAAGTATAAACTTAATTCTTAATACTAATCTTCATATTATAGTTACCATACCATAATTACTTAGCTTTTTCTAAAAATTTTTTCTATAATACAAATTTGAGAGTATCATTTTTTCATTTTGTAGCAATTTGAAGTCATTATCTATTTTAATTTAATAAAATAAGTAAGTTTAACTGTATTATTACAGATATTTAAAACTTCCAAAAAAGAAATTAAAAATTTGCCATCAATATTTATTATTACAAGTTTTGCCTAATTTATACCGATTTTATAGATTCAAGGTAGAAAAGTAATGTCAAGTCAACAACTAATTACAAACTTAAATGCACTATCATTATCAAATTGATAAAAATGTCAACAATATTCGTATGATAAACACCAACTGATATAATAAATAATGCATTTTGCAAATACTTATAATTGCTTCTGCATTGCATAACTATTAATATTCTCTAGAACAAAAGTTGTTTTTTTTGTGATAATTCTTTAAATGGTATTTAAATTTAAACTTACTTTCATCTTCCGTAGTGTGTGCTCCTTTCTTGATGTAAATATCCAGTTTAACAGGGTGGTGAAGTGACCTCTGTATTTTTATTCTAATGCAAAGTCCTATTAACGTAGCCAGCGAACAATGGGGGACCGTAGGATTAAACTCGACTCTCAACACGGGAACGTTGTCCTCCGTCGCATCCTTTATGAAAATGCCTTCTTCATAAACGACCTTCAGATCTTCTAACGTACTCGGCTTCTCCGGATCCCGAATCGTCCGCAAAAAGTCTAAAACACCACAACACTGATTAAAACCACCAAAACTCCGAACAAAAGCCACAAAAAAACACAATAGCTCAAAACAAACCGTAAATCGTCTCTCTCAACTCATTATTGTCCTTGTACCCAAGTTCCTGTAAAGACGCACTTTTGTCCATATAAGCGGGTTTACCGACTTCCTCGGGCGGCTTCTGCGAGTTGCTTAATGAAAGCTTTGAAAAGAACGATAGCATATCGTCAGAAATTAGACTTTGATATTGTTACGTTACAAGTCAGACATGTTTGTATTCATTATAGTGTTGTGTTTACAAACTATTTCCGGTTTTAGCATAATCGATTATTCGGTTTTTAAATCACATATTTTTTTATGTTCGATGGTTTGAGATAATTTGGTTATATTGTTATTTTATTAAAATTATTAAAAATTGTAATTGCATTTTTAGAGTGAATAAGCTTATAATTTTAGTGTAATTTTAATATCGCGTAATAATTATAGTGGGGATTACTGCAAAGAATACCCGTTCTACCACTGCTCTGCAGTATTTATTTTATATTTTTAAAGCAATGAAGTATTAATAATGTAAATATATATATCTAACACAGGTTCTAAGATGTAATTTTTAGACGAGAATTAAGTTTTTAGCTTGAATTTAAATTTTAATATGATAACAGTAATGGATAAGTAAGTAAACGCAATTATATTTTATTAATTTATTTAAAAAATAAAATTGACGTAAACCTATGTTCAATAATGTCTAAATAGTGGATGTTTATTACCCGACTACGGCAAAGCCAAAGGAGGGTTATGATTTTGACAGGCTATGTATGTATGTATGTTCATCTGTTCCCTCGTAACTTCTAAACCACTAATCAGAATTCGACAAATGACATATCATTAGAAGCGTCTTAATTGTCCGCTGGTTATAGGCTATATAGATTTTCACCAAATTCAATGTGGCGCCCTCTAGCGGACAAAATATACAGAGTAAAATAATAAAGTTAAGCTAGATATGCCGTGTTTGGTATCATTTTAAAGCGCTTCACTTGTACATTTCGAATATATATATATTACTAGCATTTGCTTGTGACTTTACCTGTATTCATGGGGTACTTTTATACCTTTTCAGCGTCGTTTTTTGTCGTAGTTGGGTTTTAGTTTTTTTACTTTATCTTGCTTAATTGCGTGTATAGTTATAGTATTGTGCGATTCTACCGATGCGCAGCTATTCTCGTCAATCGCTAAACTTTTTTGACGATTATTATAACAAACTAAAATATGTACTTTTAAACTTAGAATGCACACCGGGGTAATGTAACACACATTTTTTCTCATAATGCTTTTGAAATTATTGCTTGTTGCGATAAATAATTTGTCCATTCTCATTCTATTTACATTACATAATCTGTTAAACGGCTACTGCGGACTGCCATAGATGATATACTATAACCTGATAAAATATTATATAATTATTATAGTTATAGCTAATGCAGCACTGCTTTTATTTCGTATATCTTAAGTTTAAATAAAATTTAAAACATTGTTATAACCAATCTTATGATACATCATATTATAATGGAATAGACGAGTGATCGGAGAACGAATAATTTACTCCTGTGCATGGGAGGTATTCCCAAAAATTTCTTTTAAATGAACTTTAACATTTTAAGCTCTAACAGTTTAGACTATTTTAGCAATGTAACCTTCGGAATACTTAAAATGAACTATATTAGTTTCGCCTTGGGGACGAAATATAATAAATAAAAAAACAACAAGTACTTATAAAGTAACTTTATTTAGAATTTTTTGAATGACTTCTTGGATCCTTTGCCTTTGGACACCTTGAGAACATTGAATCGCACTGTCTTTGAGAGGGGTCGGCATTCACCAATGGTGACAATATCTCCGAGCTCCACGTCCCTGAAATTTTAAAGAGAACTGTTCAATAGTTGTTTATAAGCATTGTGTTTTGTATGAAAGTAGTTCAAGGGTCAGATGTTGGGTTAGAACACGTTTTTCGTCAAATTGTCTTCAGAAGACCGTCGCGCGGATATCATCATTTGCTATTTTACAAGTTACAGTAGAACATGTTTAAAATACCCCTACACATATAGTAATGTTAACTTAAAAAAATGTATCAAGTTTTTTTACCAAAATATAACTTATCTTACTATTTAAGTACTAAAATTTTTCATATTAATTATGACTTATAAAAATAATTATATAATAATAGTAGTTTTGGTAATATGGTGGTTCAGACATTAACTACCAAAATCATTTTTGCCTAAGCCATAATTGTAATGACTAAGAAATTAAAGTGGAAACAATTACTTCTATTCCACTAAAGTACAACTTAGATTTTAATAAATATTTTTTTACACAAACCTGAAGCAAGGAGACAGATGTACAGACATATTTCTGTGTCTCTTCTCGAATCTGTTATACTTGGGCAGGTAGTGAAGGTAGTCACGTCTGATGACAATGGTCCTTTGCATCTTCATCTTCTGGACAACTCCAGTGAGGATACGACCACGGATAGACACGTTGCCGGTGAAGGGACACTTCTTGTCAATGTATGTGCCTTCAATCGCCTATATATAGTAATAATTATTAGAAATTTGAAGTTATAAATATTGTAATGTGAATGTGTGATCTCGAAAATTTTATAAACTGTTCTGTGAAAGACTGGAAATACACCCGAGTGCTAAATATTTAATATACACTTAATTAATTTTTCTACATTTTTAAAACAATGTAGGTACTCAAATACATAAAAAAAGCTAGTATTTTAGAACTATAAAAGTATTTTTAGGTTTTATTTTGTATGATTTTTAACTTTTCTATAGATAAAATATAATTTGGAATGAAATGGCAAGCAAAATATTGTTGAATAAAAATTAAAACCATTTTTATCATAACTAGATTTATGATAATGCACTTTGTTTAAAGTTTATCTGTGCCAAATAAAAGCTAAAATGACTAAAAAGTAAAAATAATATAATGATTTGTTATACAGCTAACATGAACTATAATTCTCAAATCACAAGGCATCATTAAAAGTTATTTTTGTTTGATTTAGGTGTATATTCCATTTTCTATTCACATATAACAGTTTATAATAGAAACCAATCAGTGTTGGGTTAAAACACAGTCATCTTCATATAGTAGTCAGAAGACCGTCGTGTGATTCTCATCATGTTGATTTCAAATTTAAATTTATAAATTAAGCCTTTAGCCCCCAAGCAGTTATTATAGATAGCTTTATTTTATGGTACATTTGACATAGTATCTTTATTTAAATCATGCTTAAGTCTTTAGTGTATTAAAACAAATTCTTTATAGGTATTATGATCTTAATTATTACAATGTTTTCTTTACATAAAAAAATATCTAAAAACATGATTTAAATAAAAAAAATATTTTATTCATTAGCACAGAAAGCTACCTATACCCTTATAATATAGAATGTTGTTCTTAGCGTTATATACAATTTAAAATAATATATATAGACACATTACCTTAATCATAAACATATATGAAACATGCATCTTACCGATAGCCCATATAATGATACCATAGCATACAGAGACTTAAATATTGAGCAGTTTGTGAAGATATAACTATTATTTGTCTAAGTCGAGTTATACTAAATATTTTAAAATGTATAATATTGCCAATTTAGGGGAAAATGCTTCAAAATCACATTGTATTGTGTATAATATCTATAGTACATTGTAAATAGAGAGTACAAGAATATGGTTTACGAGCTAGACTAAATAATTGTTATATCGGTTTCCCATTAGCAACGTAGAAGCCACCACCAGCGAACCATTGTACTGTAAAAAACTCAGACCTCTCTCGGCGTTTTGAAGCCCAGACCGACATTCTTATGATGCCGCATATCCTTCCTCTTCATACCCCCTTTACGGTTGAGGAACACCGTAACCTGTTTCTGAAACGCTTTCTCTGTCTAAAGAAACAAAAACACACGTTAGTACCAGTTAGTGTTTTACCTCGCGCGGTGTTTTGAACCCAAGGCCCACATCTTTATGGTACCTCAACGGCTTTCGGCTGCGTTTCACACCGATGCCTTTTTTACGATTCAAGAACACCGTCGGTTGCTTTTGGAACGAACGTTCGGTCTGCAATTGGTAATATACATTAGCGGATGTAAATTTAAGTTTTAAATCAACTAACTACGAACTTAATCTAGTGCTTATTGCAAATAAATATGGATTGTAAATCTATTACCTGTACCACATCGCGATCGGAATATTATTCCTAACCTAAATTTTAAATGGTTGTTTTGGAACTTTAATTTGTAAAGAGCGTTTCAAATTTAATATAAAGCCACACTTTTCATATTCACACACATGATTAAATGTAAAATTTTAACAAACTACGAAAAATATTCAAAGGTTCTGGCCATTCCCCACGTGGATAAAAACAACAAACACATTTCACTTTATACCGTAAAAGTTTACAAATAACATTATACAACTGGATTTTAACCATTTTTATAACTATAATTTGAGAAAATTAGTCTTTTTCTTCATAAAATACAATTAATATCACGAGAAATTCGGCACCTACCTGATCCGCCATTTTGCTTGACAATGAAAAGAACTGTCACAGACAACGTATCTCGTAACTTGTGTCCAAATTGGATATAGATAATAAATGTCAAGTTTTACGTGATAACATTTATACTTTAAATAAACAACAATTTGTATTTTAAATCACTTTTAAATATTGATGATTATCATTACATATATACATAGAAACATCATACCCATTTAAAATTTTAGAAAATAGCATTGTAAATTTCTTAGTGTCCAATAAGCTTCAATTAAAAAAAATACCTGTCAAAAACACAAAAATTGTTATGAAAATATTGAACGGCCACTGTAATTTGTAAATGTGAATTAGATTATTTTATTTTGCTTCATTAATGTAATTTTTAATTTTATTTCTTTTTATTACTTTTATAATTTCATTTGTTTGTGTCAAGCAGTGTGCGATTAAAATTTTAAGTGCGAAAGTAATGTCTAACTTTTGCAATTTGTTTTGTGACGGAAGAAAACATAATTTTATTTGATATGGAAGAAGTGAGGCAGTTGGTTCAGGAGGAAGGTCGGGAAGCTAGGAATCTGGTGGCATTCCATGTTGCTGTAGATTCACCAGGTAGGTTGATAAACAAAGTCATACGTCCTTCGCCTTTCAACATAACGTGGGTGTTTATTCTATACAAATATGTAACCAAGTATAAAGAAAGATTGATCAATAAATTAAAAATAGTTTAAGAACATTTAGTTTGCTATGTGCATTGGTTTGTTTAATTATTTCTGTATCAATAGTATTTTGTTTTATTTTAAATTGAACTGATGTAACAAAAGATTTGAAGTTTTTAATGGTTTATTCTGTAGAAACCAGGATGTAAATCGACGGTATTGTCAACCAGGTATAAACATTCTATAAACTCCTCAATAAAATGTAAAAATACTACATTCTTAGTAATATTAAACACAACAATGTTTTCTTTTGACTCAATACATTTTTTCTTACATTGTAAAAATATCATTTATTTATTTAATTTATTTATTTATTTTAGAAACGCCAACATGGCGTACATTCGATCAACAATTACAATAATAATATATATATTTATACAATGGAATAGAATGCAGCCACACTTATAGGCGTCTACGACATTTTATAATTTAGAAGTCGGTGTCAAGTATAACAATAAGTGTTTGTTTGGTTAAATTGATATTGTATAGATTGTTGTAGCATTTACTTGGTACCAACGTCTAAATTATAAAATAACTATTAAATCATTTCTATATACTAAATGAAAATGCGTATTACTTTGTGGGAAGCAAATTTATTTTTTGCTTTTTAGTTTGAAGTCGGTTTATTTTTTTTTATTCTTAAAAGTAGGGATGTCGCAAAATTTTTAAGTGGCAATAACAAGATTAATGCAAGATTTTAAAAGAAGATAGACTGTTAACAATGGAATATTGGTTTTAAGACCTGGCCACAATTTTGGTGTTAAGACCTGGTTTGTCCACATACCAATGTTGTTATAAAGTGTAAGAAGTGGTGCCCCACTTCTACAACTTTTAAATCTCAATATTTTGTAATGAATGTTAGTTTTAAATGTTTTTATTTTTATTCAATGAGATTATAGTCTAAAATATATAAAAAGCTTTGTATTTTATTTAGTAAGTATATAAATACTATCAGTATATGAAAGATCATATACTGATAGTATTTATAATCTATTGATACTTGTCTAATTTGTTAAATATAATAAGTTAGAGAAAGTGGGAAAGTAGAATGCTACACATCAAAAAATTCAGTAGTTTCAACTACACACTGGAAGATATTAAACATCTGGATGTTAAATATCTTTTATTGTGGACATCCATACTATTATTATAAATTAGAAAGTGTGTGTTAGTCTTTCTTTCACAGCAAAACGGCTGAACTGATTTAGTTGAAATTTGGTTTGTAGATAGATGATACCTTGGATTAAAACATAGGATACTTTTTATCCCGGTAATGCTCTGTTAACGGGAACTACGCGAGTAAAACCGAGGGAACGACTATTATTAGTATATTTAAGAATAATGAGTCACCAAATATGACTTCATTCAAAATCTGTCCGTATTGACTCACTCAATTACTCTAATCAATAAGCAATTTCAATCTGTGGTTGGAATTTGTGTATTTTTGTCAACCACATTTAATTACAATGTCATGTACAGCATGTTTATAATCAGCAGTCACTAGTTGTTACAAAATAAAAGATTTCTTATAGCAGTAATATTATCTGTGGGCTTGTGTGCCTGCCATCAAGTATATGGACATGCTTTTATGCAGTACCTCTATGGTCACATCAGTCAACCCTGTCTTTCTCTACTACTGCTCTCCTTGCTTTGTATATTCCAGCTGTCTTTGTTAAAAAGCTCATCATTAACTTCCAGCTTCAAAGCTCTCCCGTAAGCCTCCAAGGTCAGTACCACCGGCTCCGAGACCAACTCCACGCGCGTCGAGACTCCGTTCTGCCTCTGCTGGTCGAGATAAGCGGTCTGAATTGCGTGCGCGATATTGGGCATTACTGTTTGGTGATTTGCAACGAGCGGTGAGTTATTATCCAAAGTCTAGACTAGATATTATAAAGGCTAAAGTTTGTGTGTGTGTATGTTTGTTACTTGTTCACATTTAATAGGCATAATAAAATTTGGTATTTTTATTAATACTATCAATAACTACATGCCTCCCTTCATCCAAAAGTTCTGAACATAATCTAATGGTTGTACGTTTCTACAAAAAAAAAACTTATTTAAAAAAATAAACCAAGAAAATGCAAAAGAGTCTAATATTAATTCTATATTATTAGTATATGAAAATGTACATCCATAATAGTCTGTTTATGTATTCTCTTTGCATGTCAAGAATGCAAATGAGCTTATTTAGTTCAATACAAGCGATTGTAGAGAACATGAATAAACTATTAGAAATATTGATTCATAGATTGGGGTCGCAGAATATAGCTTTAACTGTCTGGCTAATGTTGAAATTTTAATGAGTCTAAGGCTTTATTGGATTGTCTAGACTATTTGTAGTTATGTCCGTCCAAGCTGTCTATTGAGTGCCTTGAAAATGGTTATTTATGTTAAGTGGAATTATTGGAATAGTATGATTCATACAATATTATATATAGTGCACATTTTTGCATCGGATAGGGTCAGAAACTACTGAAACATTTAAATAAAATATTACATTGTTGTTAGGTAACCTTATCCTTCGATAAGAGACTGCAATGGTTGTTTATTTTGCAGCTAATTTTGATTAGGTTTATTAAAATTTTACTAAATTTAAAAAACTGTGATTTTGTCCATACTTAATAACTAGAATTTAAACTTATTTGTATTGTTTTCAGGTTGGCGAAATTTACAACACAGTGGAAGCGAATGAGAACTTAAACGAGTGCCAAGAAGTTATTCTTGTTTTGGAGAATTATACACGTGATTTCAAAGCTTTAGCTGAATGGTTTAGGCTCAAATGGGAATACGACAACACACCGCCGCCACAGAGGCCGCAAAGCTTAGCTTGGGAGATAAGAAAAACTGACTTTGTCAAACCAGAACCAAGGCGCGCTTATTCAGTAAAAAGTTCACCCACTGTCTCAGGAAAGAATAGCCCTTGCCTATCTGGGCATAATACCCCGAGTGGAAAAAACAGTCCCAATTTAATCGCAAAAGCGAACCCGGGAAATGGTAAAATTAGTCCTAGAATCTCCGCAAGCCATTCCAGTACGAGTCCTAAGGCGAATATAGAGTTTTTCAGCAATAAAATTAACGCTAAAGTAACGACGAAGCCCGAGCCTAAAGTTGCTAAAGAACTTTCCAGATTGTCTGACATTAAAGAGAAGAACGGCAAAGAAACAATTGAAGAATATGAGGATGACACTATGAAAAAGGAAGATGATGGTCAAGGAAAGCCTAAGCTAGTTGAAATTGGACACGCGAAATTGAGTCCAAGTACATCACCAAAACTAGTGGTGATCAAATCACCAAAATCTAAACATAACATAGATAACGCCAAAAAGAATAAAGAAGATATCTCTGTCCAGGCAAAATCGACTATCGATAAATTAAATGCTATGGAGACGGAATATTTAAATAAACAAATTGTAGAAAACAAAGCTAAGAATGACAATATGCTTAATAGAGACTTAGAAACCGAGCAACAACTTATTAAAGAAGAGAAAGGTGAATGCGAGAGGACTGTTGAGTCTCCGACAAAATCGGAGGATAATTTTGCGGACGTATCGAGTGACAGTTCTCCAAAATCTACAGCCGATGGAAATATAATTGAATCGGAAATAGACCAAGCTAACATAGAACCGAATGATATTCTCGTAAATCGCATAGAAACAAAAATAAAAATAGAACAAATAAGTTCTGCGAGTGATGGTTTAAATACTTCAATAGAAAAAGATTCAACAGCCCCTGGCAATGAGATACTTAATAATGACTCTAATAAATGTGAAAATATTATTTCCGTCAATAAATATGCAGAAAAAAATACTGTTCTAGTTAATAGTATCAAAGATCACACTGAGGAAATAAGCGAATCTAACAATCTTCGTTCAGATAAATCTGATTTAGAAATAAAAAAAGATGCAAAATCAGAACATGAAGATAAAAATGCTTCGCAACAAAAAAGCGATATCGAAAAAAACATAACTAAGGATCAAGAAAGCAAAAAAGATATTAAACCTACGTCAAAACCAGCTTATTCTCAAGCAGCTGCCAAACCAAAAGTAGCTAATAATATTAAACCAGAAGTCAAAACGCCTATACGGCTTGCGCGAAGTTCTACTGTCGTCGAAATACGACCCCCGGTAACAAAAATAATGCGACCTTTCCAAAAAAAAGTTCAAACCAATAAATGTAGCTATCCATTCAACTTAACTACAGGCAGAACTAGTCTATTCGATACTACGCCTTCAACTACTCGAGGACAAATCGTGCCTAGAAAATCGTCAAATAAAACGATTCATATGGGCTCTGGGGACGCCAAATTAGGTAACAGACCTAGTCCAAAAACCCGGCAACGCCCTACTTCACTAAGAGTTAACGAGAAGGGAGATAAAAAGAACGGGTTGTTCCTCAAAGCCGATACTAATTCTGTTTCAACAACAGACATGACTCGAAACGAATCAAATGAAAGTATCAAAACTCTAGTCCCTGAAGATTTGAAACAGGATGGTGTGAACTCTTCTGAAGTTTTAAATGTAGATAGTAAAAGTGATAATGACGGCTGGTTGACAGTGAAATCTAGACGCGAATCCAAGAAACAGTCCAAAACTTATTGGGCTAATAGATTCCGACAACCATCTGCTACAGCTAGTCTGCCAACTTTAAACATGCTAGAATCGCCTAAAGAAGAAACTAAATCAATAATAGAATCTGACGATGCTACCAAAATGAATCGTGCAAAATCTGAACAGCCTCAGATAGTGGATAAAGAGAAGAAAAGCGAAAAGAACGTTAAAGTAGCTAAAACTAAATGTGAGAATAAACAGAAAGACCCAGCGATGAGACGGCAAAAGTCTGACGTCACTGGCTTAAAGACGAGAGTTTCTAGGAACAAAGTTTTAACGAAAAAGGCTGAGAAATCTAAGAGTGCACCAAAAGAGACTAAAAATCGCCTACATTCCTCGCTGGAGAGTCTTACAATGGGCCTAAGCCGGTCCCAAGAGAGCATTCACGAAGAATTCGACTTCGATAAATGGAAATCGGAGTTTAAATCTACGTTCAACTTCCTGGACGACGACGATCACATCTCTGATCATAATGAAATATTAAAGTCTGCTGATCCATCTGAGATGTCTGAAATAGCGGAAATGACGTCACAAATAGAGGAGAATGAAAGGAAAATCAGTCTGGCGCTAGACTTCCAGTCTGAAGTCGACCAAAGGAAGCTCTGTGAAGAAGAAGACCTTTTGAATAGACAAATCCTGGAGCTGCAGCAAGTTTCTGATATTGAATTGGACACTGAAACCGATGATACTGAGGTGAGAATAATATTGGTTTTATAAAGTAAGACCTTAAATAAGCTTAAGGAGTTTGTTAGTATTCTCTATGTCATTTTTAATTATTTTTATGTCACATATTTTATCAAATGCATTAGCTGACTGACTTGGCAGCAATTTTAAAACACATTTTTTTATCTTTCTGATTTCTTAGAGAGATTGCGAAGGCGCTTTATCATTATAGTTCGGCAACACATGCGTATAGCCTTAGCTTAATGAAATTTTAAACTAAAATTTTCCTTTTCAGACAGACGCAGAAATACCGTTAGAGGAACCAGTTTCTACGCCAGTACCAATCTCCCAAAGTCTAGGGTCTTTAGCTGCAGCGCTCGAAGACCAGTATGAGACTGCGTTAGCTGGCATGTCGTGGGCTGAAAGGGTTGATACTTTGGTGGTTTTGGAGGCTCTGGTGGCTAGAGATCCAGGTATCAAACTTGATTTTTTTTGATAAAAAAAAAACAACATTAAAGTATAACATACATGGTCACACCGCCTCATATTCACGTGTTTTATCTATATCTAAGATGCGGGGAGGGGGAGAACTTATTATTATCTACTGATAGCGAACATAGGGGTCTACGAATTGTAGGTGTGTTACCAGCATTGGAGAATTTCCTTGAATTTGGCTCAATTTTGCAAACATTATTTTTTTAAATTTTTACAAAAATAACCTTTAAAATTGTATTACCCTGTTATTTTTACATATAGATTTTTTATTTTATTCGAAAAGTTTTCAGGAAGAGAATATTCAGGCTTTTTCCTTCAGGCTCAAAATAAGTTTAATAAAATTATGTAAAATTATATACTATATATATATAATATATATATTTAATTGAGTTCTCGTGATCATTTTTACAGGAAGAGCTCAACAGTTGCACGCGAAGTTATCGCAAGGCATCAAAAGACGCGGCAGCTTGCAAGATGCCCTACGAAGGTATGAACCAATTAAATTATATACCTACAACTACCTGGCTAATGTAATAGGATCCAAAAACAACCTGTCCTTATGACCATTAAAAGAGTTATTGATGTTAGAATTAATATGAGAATTTAATATAGATTATACCTGTATCATTCTTTCACATTCTATCCGATTGGTAGTAGCTCAATATATTTATTTAATTAGGCTACATTTAGTAACACTTTTTCGTCGTTGAACTGTTAGTATGTATATTTTGTTTCTAATCCCTATAGTTGCCTAGTTGCCTGGCAGAAATGGTGCGTAGATATAAGTCGCCATGTTGCAAAAGTTGACTGTATTGACGTAATAAATATATAAAAATATTTAATTTAGATTACAGGCAAAACAAGCTCGCGCGGAGAGACAGAGAATGGAGTTTCAGACGGAGAGAGCGAAGAGAATACATCAGCTGTTGGCGAGAGTCGAAGAAGTTAAGGTGAGACTTTAGAGTGACGTCATTTGCTATTCGAGTAGAGTTTTGATTCATTCACCGTTTTAATTATTATAATGATGTTCTTGCATTAAATATAAAATAGATTTTATTAGACTTCTTGAATTAATTATTATTGAATATTTGATTAAGTTTTTTAGTTGAACATTATAAAATACTTCTTACAACATTATTATATTAAATTATTTACATATTACAGAAACGTAAACTATCTAACGATTGTTAATCTGTTATTTTGCAGGTCGCCAAGAATCAGCTGATAGAAGAGAAAAAGATAAGAATGGAGAGAAGATTGCAGAAGGCCACTGAAAACAGAGATCAGCATTTAAAAGTAAAACTATACTTAATACTATATTAAACTGAAAATGAAAGTTTTCAAGTAGCTATCGTCAATAGGTGATGGCATATAAATATAATAATTAAAGTAAAAGTCAAACATTTCTTTAATCAAATACGCTATTTATAGTAACGCTAGAATCGCTAGCTATAAGAAAAAAAATATCTTCTCCCCCGGTTCGAATGGCCGTTTCTACTGAGAAGAAATGGCAAGAAACTCTGATAGCTGCTCTTTTAAAATAAAAGATACAAATGCAGACACATATATGAAAAGGGTGACCGTCCTGCCAGCGTTAAATGAAACAATTAAACTCAAAAAGTACTGGACCGATTTAATTAATTTTCTTTCATTCGAAAGGTACACTATCACTGAGTAACATAGCTATACTTATACTTTGAAGCCCGGTATTGTTATAATAATTTAACAAAGATAATAAAATGTATTCTCTTCCTACAAATTACAGGATATAGTCCGAAAAGCTCATGATGAAGAAGAGAAGTTAAGAGAGATAGCATTTATCAAGCAGCTTGAAGCGGAGAACAGAAGACATGAGTTCTTAGACCAGTGCCGTTCGCACACCACACGGTTGAGGCAGATGAGAAGAGATAGACTTACTAAATTGGTGAGATTCTTCTTTGTACTAGATTTTTTAATTGAGAGAGAGAGTTGATTCTAAATAATTAAGAATAGAGCATAGTATTCAATTCCATTAAACTCTTAAAACTACTAATTTAAACTTTGTAAAACTAGCACTCTTCTTTTTGATAATTTTATTACACACACTGAGAGTATATCAAACTCGGACTTGGCCGTTTTTTTAGTGGAATTGATCTGATTTAAAGGAACAAAAAGCAGCAAGAGAAGCGGCAGTGGGCGCTCGGCGTCAAGCTCTAGAAGCGGCTAGGAAGCTGCAAATGGAGACTCTCATTGAGAAGAGAAAAGAGAGAGACGCGAGACTGGAGGAGATGAAGGAGCAGAAGAAGCAGGAGAGAGACGACGCGGCGAGGGAAAAGGTAAAAAGAGATTGTAATAGTAGAAATAGTATATGTATTGGACTATTCTGTTTAATCGTACTTAAATTTCCTTGATTTATAATATGAGGCAATGAAATTTTAGTACGATTCAAAAGGGGATAAGAACGTTTTAAAAATGTTTTAGATGCGCCTAAAACTAAAATAAAAATATAAGCATTGATTGAATAATTTTATATAACTCGAATATACTATAATAGAATTGTTCCTTTAAAATATTAGCGCGTCAGATTATAAAACTAATTAAAAACAGTTATTTTTACAGTGTTTGGAAATAAAATAAACATTATTGTATAAAATTCACTGAAGGAAAGAATAAAAAAATATAAAAAACAAAATGTATTTCGCCCAACGTGGGGCTCGAACCCACGACCCTGAGATTAAGAGTCTCATGCTCTACCGACTGAGCTAGCCGGGCTGTGGAGATAATTATGAAATTAAATACTATAATTTGAAAATAGGATTTTAATTTTATATCGCGCAACAAATTTACATAATTAATTAGAACATTGTAATTTAATTGCAAAACGCCTAAAAAATCGGTTGGTAATTTACAAAATACATCAAGTTCAACCTAAATATTATTTTTAAAACGAAGATGTCTTGTCTATTCATTAACTATTGTAGCCAACTGTACGTTCTAAGAATATTTTCAACAGGCGGAAGCGGTTAAATCCCGCCTATCCGCATTGGCGGAGGCGGCGGAACTAGAAGCGGACATGTTGCGGTCACGGATACGCGATAAGCAGGACGCAAGCCTATTGCGGCACTCTTCGCACTTGCAGGCCATACGGGAGAAGGCTACGCGAGCTGTAAGTTCCTACATATTTTACACCATAGACGTATAACGCATAGACTGATAGTCCCTTAACAATCGGGCCGCCGTAAGTGAAGCCAAAACTGTATATATGTAAGTGTTAACGTCACGTTCTTATACTAGATGACACTTTAATTTACCCTATATATGTGGAAAAATTTCAAAGTAGACAAAATTGTCTACTTTGAAATTTTTCGTTTCGTTTCGTTTTACGTTGAGTACTCACATTGCGATTCTAGGTGTTATTGATGTAAGTGATATGTCATACACATTTTATTAGGGTACAGCGTATGTTGAATCTGGTATTAAATAAATAAATATAATTATAGACAACATCTGAGTGCCAAGAGAAAGAGATAGCAGAAGAGTCTGAAAGAGTGGAGCAAGAGAAGAAGGACACGGAGAAACAGAAGTCGACCAAGAAAAGAGCGAGGAAGATTAAGCAGAAACTATTGTCTTCGTAAGTATTTGATCTTTGATATAAATGTGATACGAGGGTTCGTCGACCCGTCGAACTCTTGAAAAAATATCGTAAGCGCGATTCATAATTTGTCCTATTAGTTGCGATCTCAATTACAATGAATTTTAGGTACAAATCAACAAAAATATCTCTTTATTATAGGTAGATAATATAGTACAACACTTATTCTAAATACTCTTTATAATTATTTTAAAAACACTTATAGGAATATAATATTTTGTAATAAATTATTCGTAGGGAAAACAAGAAAACGATATTCGATGATCACATGGGCGAATTGGACAAAATGTCTTCACCGGTTATATTAAAAACCAATAAACTAGTCACTCAACTCAACAATATACTACAAGACTTAGTCAATACAAATAACAACATTGAAAGTGATAAACGGAAAAATAAAAATAACACAAACGAAGAACAAATAAACAATAAAAAGAAATCGAAATTAAAGACTGATGGTAAAGAAGTCAATGGCGATGTTAAAGATATAGAAACAAATAAACTGACAAACGGTTTTGATGTTACCATTAATAATAATAATGATGAGAAATTCGATCTACCGAACGGTCATGGGAAGAGTAAGAAGAAGAAAGCGAAAAGGGAAGATGACGAAGAGGATTCTAGTAAGAAAAAGAAGATTATAGCTAGATCGGAAGCGGATACGGAGTCGTCTAGCAGTAGAAAGAAGAAGAAAAGAAACAAGGATGTGCTGACGGAGTTTGATTTGGACTTCGAAGAGGATAGCAAGAAGAGAAGGAGGAGAAATAGGAATAGTGAATTGGCGGATTTGTTGTGTGATTTGAGTAAGTGTAGGGAGCAGAAGCAGAGGAGTTGTGAGGTTGATCCTCTCGTGGTGGAAAAGTTGCTCAACGAACTGCATAGGAATGTGGAGAAGTTGGAAATGGTAAGTTCTCTTCTCTTCTTTCTCTTTATACTCTTGCTAGTAAGAAGAAGATTAGTTCTATTTGATAAAGCTAGCCAGTTTTCTATGCGCCAAATCTTAAAGGATTGGTAAATATTGTTAATTTTCCAATTAGATCACTATAGCGCATTATGCGGCATAATGCTTGAATGTTGAATGTTTCAACTATGTACACTTTTCTTTATTCATAAATCGAGTTCTCTCAAAAGTACTAAGTAGTGTTTTCGCTTGATGCGTGCAATTACATGTGCAGTGACAGAAAATAAATAAATGTTTTTCTTTATTTTAAAATGATCGAAATGTCGTCCTATTCTCTGTAAATGGAAAACGCCGATTATAAAGCTTTATTTTATACGAATGTCAGGACCCTTCGGAAGGAGTAGCGTTGCAGAAGTACGCGGCTGTAAAAGCGACATACGAACTGTTAGGTGTCATAGCCGAGAGGGAGGACGTCGCCGCCATTTTGCCGCTCAAGTGAGTGTCAAGTTGTATAATATTATTATT
>JADANM010006225.1:7419722-7430318 GCA_026213755.1 Eurema hecabe | reverse complement strand
AGTTTACGAAAATACATTTCAATTTCAATTATAATTAATTTATTATATTTTAGGATCGCTGGTACCTGTTTTAGTTAGAAAACAGACATAATATATCCTCAAAAACATTTGTTTTGCCTTGATAATAATACTAGCGATTAGCCCCGGCTTCGCAAGCCTATATTATTCATATAAACCTTCCTCTTCAATCACTCTATTAAAAAAACCGCATTGAAATCGGTTGCGCAGTTTGAAAGATATACATACATAGGGACAGACAGAAGTAAGCTTTTTTATACTATGTAATGTTAAAAATTATGTTTAGACTGACTCTTTTTAATGACTAGTACAATTTTGTATAGCCTGCCTTAAAAACGATTTTCGCTCTCGAAACTACTACATATTTTGTGTGTTGAATTTTAAGCGACTGTTGACAATGGAGTGGTTTTGATGAAAGTGCCGGTTTAATGGGAACACCCGTTGCTTTACAGCGGGCTTTTGTTCGGAGTTTTACAGAGAAAGAAAGATGGAAAGAAATGATCAATAGATTTGATAGCGAAATTTTAAATTTAAAATAAAAAATGAACGACGATCGCTTGGCGCAGTAGTAGCACAACCTCTTTCTGCGCGAGGGGTCGTGGGTTCGATCCCCACACCGGAAAAATATATTTGTAATTTACATTTGTATTTTTCTGGTGGTATGTATTTACAAAAGAAAAGTATGTATAATGTATATGTAATTTATTCCGTTATCTAGTTGTCATAACACAGCCTTCAGCTTAGCTTGGAACTAGATGGCGCTGTGTATAAATGTCCTGAAAATATTTATAATTTATAATAATAATAAATAAATGTTTTTATTGAGTACGAGTTTATTGATACAACGTGAAGAACGAGACTTGACATTTGCGGTCTTTAGTTTCATATAATGCTAATTTTATCTTCCTTACTTAATATTTTAAGGACTATCGATTCATAACTTAAATAAACTAATGCGTACTAATGTAATTGTAATTACTATGAATAATATAAATTTAAAATGGATTTTTATTTTAAAAGAGAAACTATCAGAGTTTTTGCCGGTTCTTCTACCTTCCGAACCCTAAATGATTTCTTTATAATACCATGACACATTCTGTAGCCAAGTTAAATAAAGATATATTAGACTTTTGACTATATCATTTGAATAACTCACGTCTTTCGCTGACAGGAGAAGGACATCAAATCTGACACCAAACAGATGGATCTGGCGAAGCAGATATCTGACTGTCTCTCGGTGGCGTTCGACTCGGTGCTCTGCGCGTCGAGGGTCTTCGACGAGTCGGGTGGCTCCGAGTCCAACGCAGCCACCCTGCGCACGTACAGGAGCCGCACGCACCAGGTCATCACGTGAGTGTTTAGCTTCTAGAATTCTCTAGAACGTTCTAGAAGGTTGTGGAACGTTCTTAGCGGTTCTTAAGCTTAATAGTTTTGTCGTGCGTCGAATGAATAAGTTCATCACGTGAGTGTTTAGCTTCTAGAATTCTGTAAAGTCCAGAACGTTCTAGTTATGAGTCTTAACATCTTATGACACAAAGTGGGGAGCGTCGATGTAGTGCACCCCTGTCCAGAGCAAAGTTCTGGTTAGCACTACATTGGTTATGGGCTGGCGTTTCTCTTATCATGAGGAGGGCGTCTAGCCCGTCTCACCACTTCATAGGATAAAAAAAAAGTTGTGGAACGTTCTTAGCGGTTCTTAAGCTTAATAGTTTAGTCGTGCGTCGAACGAACAAGTTCATCACGTGAGAGTTTTCTTCTAGAATTCTCTAGAACGTTCTAGAAAGATGTGGAACGTTCTTAAGTCGTAGAACTAGCTGTGTATGTGAGTCTTATGGCTTCTAGAATGTTCTAGAAAGTTGTTGAACGTTCTTAATTGGGCCTAGTGGTCTATTTGAGTATAAGAGATTTTCTTCTAGAATGTACGGTCTAGAAAGTTATGGAACGTTCTTAGGGTGGGCCCTGCAGTCTATTTGGGTATAAGAGTCGCATGCTCCAATTAATTAAGTAAGTTTAGAATCTCCTAGAACTTTTCAATTATCTTTGAGTATTCTCGAACATTATGCTATGGACATTCTATATGAAATGCTGGTTGTAATTGACCGTGTATGAGTCGGAGATTTTTTTTAAGTATTCGTAAATTATTATTTTCTAGCATATAAGAAAATATATAGATATTCAAGTACCTACCGACATATTTATGAAAAAAGATGTACATATTTTCCCTAAAATGTTCCTCCATATCTTTATATCATATATACAATACTTGCCAACGTCATCGAAAAATAGCTCGTAATTTCCCCAAAGTTGAGTGAAATGTTGCAAAATCTTCCGTTGACCCATAATCCAATCTACGTAATGCACTTACTCGGGACGCGAGGGTTTGACGCTCTTTGAAGTGGAGGCTCCGAATACTGATATATTATAGTCCGATCTAAAACAGCTTTTCATTTCTACGTTGAGGGTGAATTTGGTAAAAAAATGGGAATATTGACTAGATTTTTTTTAAACAAGAGCCTGAAGCTATTGCAAGCTTTGTTATTTGTCATATCATTACATAGTATAAAACAAAGCTTTCTGTATGTCCCTATCTTAATATATATAAATCTCGTGTCACAATGTTTGTCCTCAATGGACTTCTAAACCACTTAACCGATTATAATAAAATTCGCACACCATGTGCAGTTCGATCCAACTGGAGAGATAGGATAGCTTACATCCAGGTATTGCCCCGGGAACGGGAACTACGCGGGTAAAACCGCGGGGAACGGCTAGTGTCTCTTTAAATCTTTAAAACAACGCAACCCATTTTCATGCGGTTTTTCTATCAGATATAAGAACAAGAGGAAGCTTTATATGTTTATTCAAAAAAGCCACACTTATCGATCATTCCGAAAACCCCACTAAAAATAAATTGTTTCCCAAGGTAGGGAAACACCAGCTAAACAACGCATTCGCCTACAAAGTCCCAATCACTTAACATTGTCCCCGGCCATGCCTGGAACAATGGCACGTCAATATAAATAAACATCGAAGTGAGATGCCATCGGGATTAATTAAAAAATCCCAAACAATGAGTCCCCTCGGTGCAGTTTGTTGGTTATGTGGAGATTTGCGGAATCGTGAAATGGCGATTGTGGTACGAGTTTGGGGAAGGAAAATGCGTTTCAGGAATGAATTGGGAAACGTATTGAAGGTGTTAGGATACATTGCATTGACGCGATGTACTAGATAGATGTCCTGAGATCTAATTTGTTGAGTCTAGTTGTGCATGGATACTATCATCCATGCGAGTACTTTTTACAACCTTTATAGAAAGGGGATGTGACGTGATAAACGTTATTAGTATAAATTATTAAATTATACAGGGTATAAAAGACTTTCTCCTGAAGTAGTAGAAAGTATTCCCAATGATTATAACTTTCGGCCAAATAATGAGTACGCAAATCAAATTTAAGCACGCCTCAAGTTTTGTATGAAGAACTGTCAAATCGTCAAAATTTGATTAGCGTTTCAGTATTCCGGCATTAGTATATTTGATTTGGTCCTGTATCACAAATTTTTGATACTAAATATTTTACATTCTGCATATGTATGTAATAATCGCTATGAATTTAATTTAAAAACACTGTGTTAACTTACCTGATGTGAGTTTAAATAGGGCGCTATAAGAATGACGTTTTGTAAGGCCAGGGACTAATTGAATGTCGCGCGTTGAATCGGGCATGTGTGAGCGGGCTATTGTGCGCATATGGACGGTGGATCTCGTTACCGCTGTAGCGTATAATATTAGCGCGTGCAATATTAGAAGTTGTATACCTTTTTATTTTTAGCCAACCCGACTTCCTTGGAGGCTAAACTAATATATAAACTTATTATGTTAGGAATTAAAAGACGCTAGTTTAAGCTGTAAGTTATTATGTTGTTATGTAAGTTGGTATGGGGATGGCATGCTCATTATTAAGCAAATCCCTTGTTAAAATAAAGATTTGTATACCTTTAAAAAATAGTTGTATACCTTTTTATAGTGGGGAAACTCTGATAAGATACCCATAGGTCTCGGGTAAGGGAGCATGGATTATTTTGGACTTGTACGCCTAAAACCCCACTATGTTCCGTCTAAAATCGGGTAGGGGTCACGGAAACCTTCGTGAAGTCTTCCGTGACGAAGCTGTATACCTGGCTAATATTATAAAGATTCGTTCCTTTACTTGAGAGGTTTAAAGGTGATGTTTAAAAAATGATTAAGTAATTCAAGGATTAAATTGTTTTTTTTTAACTGAAAAATAATGCGGTTGAATTTTGAGATATTTTTCTTTAAGATTGTCATGAATGGATTCATAAGGGTACTTACCGTAAGGTGAACCATCCTAGTTGCTCATCATGAAAAACAAAAGCGAACTAATAGCTCAATTTTGTACCCTTCATTTTTTCATACAGATGTATAGAAAACTACAAGTACGTAGTATAGAGTTGACGCGTATGTTAAAAACCGATATAATTGCAATTGAAATCACTCCGTATCAATAGTATGGATGGTGCTACAGCGAATCGAATTACGCTCTCGATTCGATGCCACTCGCACCTCGATAACCCCATTAACTACTCGAGCCCTATAACCCAGGTTTGATACTTGTAGGCCATTTGATTGCTGATGGCTATTGAGTATTGAGGTCTGTGCTATTAGTATGTAATAGGCTACTTGATGATGTTGGAAATAGAGTAAATAAGTCGTCATCCTTTCTTGAGTTGAAAATGTTATAATGTAAATTATCTGTAAATTTAAAGTAAAAGATTGATTTGGGGTATGTCACCAAGTGTCTATCTATATTGCCATGTGATTGATCAGTAAGTCAATAGAACTGCCTTCAAAATTTAATAATTATTGGTGATATCGAATAAATGATCGGGCAGGGTAAACACGCAGTTGTCGTCCGCTAGCCCCCGGCGTCTATTCATTATGAATATCAAAAAGCCAATGAGCCTTTGTAATTAGACGGCATGTCGCCGTCCCCGCCCACCATTTGCGAAATTAAAATGTTGAGCTCTTAATGCAAGCGGAGTACTGCCCGACGCGTTTTGGTGTTACGCGTGTACTGGGTACGTCTGGGTGGAGTGTGAGCGATTTGGGATTGAAGTTTTTATTGTTTTTTTTTTTTTTAATTTTAGACTTGTATACGTCTGATAGCTGAAGTTTACTACGAAAATTTAAACAAATTTAACTAGGCAAAACAACTCAGTTTTAAAATATATATGTCATATAATGTTTGTAGTCGAGGAATACATTTAGATTAGCTTAAATACTGAGGTACTTTGCATTAGATATATAAACCTAAGCTTCGAAATATACTTAGTTATATACTTGACTACACGTATACACGTTACATAAGCGTTGTTTTTACATCAGCGAAATAAAAGTATGCCACAGAAGAAATAAACACTTTTTTTCCCGCCAACAGTGCGGCCGTGAACACTGCAAGTCGCGGCGAAGTTAACAGGGACATTTTTAATTTATTAAATTGTCGGTCCGATGATTATTTGATAAACCAATATTTATTTTTTATTAACGCAACTTATGCGTTCGGCGAGGGACCGGCGGTCGTGTTCTGTTTTATTTAAATTACGGTATGTCCGTATTGGTAGTATATTTCTTCTATAATATGTAAATGAATCGCTAAATGTGTTGTTAAGTGCAGATGTAATTCGATAAAAGTTGAACCTATTTCGATACTTCTTTAATAGAATTTTCCTTGAAGTACGAACTTAGTTTTTAGACAAGGGGTAGGTGTAAGGTCTAAGGTTACTGGGGATACTTATAGCGTGAACGAAGTCGCGTCGAGTAGAATGTATTACAATCAGAATCTATCTGGTAGAATAAGTACTGTGACATAATTTTAAAATCAAGTCTAAAAAAAATTGTATCAAAATGCGCTATATTAAAATAAAATAAAATCTATTTAAGTATAAAAGAGTAGAGCAATAAAAATAGATTATCATGTTATGTTTTATTAAGTTCAATTTATAGGTAATGTAAAAAATCAATATTTAATTAATAAATATTTTTCAATTATGTTTAAACATGGAAAAAATCTACTCTCAAAATATTTGTATTGTTTTGTAATACCATAATGACTCTAAAGTCTAAAGTGTAAGATAGTTTCTCTTTACTTTGTTGCTGCAAGATGAAACGACGATAATATCTCAACAAATTATTCCAACAACGCGGCACGCCTCGCACGCGTCCCCAACATTATGCGAACTTAATTCAATCTAGCGGAGAAACAATATTTATTCAATAGTAGAGAGAGAGAGACATTACAATAGGGGAGTTCCCCGCGCAGTTGTGTCAATGACGCTCGCTCGATTTACCGGCAGGTGATCGGCCCGGTTACCCTACCGTCTTATTGTGAGCTGGACAATGGTTCGTAATAATTACAGCTACTAACTGTTTTTGTATGACGCATGTTTCTAAAGGCAGTGATGTCTTGTTAATGGACTATGCATTGGTAATGGTATACGTATGCGGTCTGTGGTAATATATTTGAGAATGGAACTCTTTTCTATATTCAAATATATGAAAAAAAAAAAACTTAAACACCAAGAAGGATGATTTTTTTATATATAAAAGATAAAACACTTGTAGATAACGCATTAAAAATTCAAAGTAAGAAACGCTTATATTATAAATTCCATAGAGACGCTGTCTGTCTGTCTGACTTTGGTTAAAGTGATAAAAAGTGAAGCAAGGAATCATTCATCATCAAGATATAACAGTTAGATTGTTTGATGACTTTTTGTAATTGTATTAAAAATCTTTATTCAATTCAATCGGCGAGGTATCCTTAAAAGGCCGGCTACACACTCGTCAACAACGCGAGTGCTCATGGGCGGCGCTGGTCACTTAACATCAGGTGACGCGCTTGCTCGTTTGCCCCTTTAATATGAAAAAAAAACGGTATTACAAAAATTGTTTTGATTGCATTTACCCCCGGTACGGAAAGCAGTTTCTACAGATAAGAACCTAACTTAAACTTGAATATTAGTATACTTAGTCTACTTAGTATAAATAGTAAACATATAAAATTCAAACGTTTACCAGACATCTGTTGCTCTAACACTTTCAATTTTCGCAATCACATCCGATCCAATCGAGCGAAGGCGACATATTTTTTTATTAGTGTTCATTTAGTTGTGCGTACACATGGCGCGCGCGGCCACGCGTGAATGTATTAGCTAATGTAGTGGTAAATTAGGAGATTATGCAGCTTTATTATGGTACTAGCTGTGCCAGCGACTTCGCCCGCGTAGAAAAGTGACTTTGGGCAGCATTTTTGAAAATGCCTAACCCGCGCCAACAAACCTACAGCAAGTTCAACGTGATTCTTTAAATTACCATAACTTTTTTAATTATCAACCGATTGACATGAATTAAACACTTAATGTTAAGTGAAGCGTACCACAATATATCATTGAAAACCCCATCTAGATAGGATAAGCCGTTTCGGAGATTAGCGTGCACAAACAAACAGACAAACAGACAAAAATTCTAAAAATCATTGTTTTGGTGTCTATTGCGTTAATAAAGGTCTCCTATAATATTTTTTCTTATATATCTTCCATGTACAGACAGCGACTCGTTACGTTTTTATTATATGTATAGATATAGATGTATAGATGTGTAAATATAAACTTGGCATCTCGTCGGAGATGTTGCGTTTCGTTCGGCAAGTGGGAACAACTTAAATACATAGATCGTCACAGTGTAGCGCAGTTTCTTTTCAAAATAATTTAATTGAGACCACATATAAAAAATATGTGTATAGAACAAAAGTAATAGAATAATTATAACACCTAGAAGAAACAGAATATGAGCTCGCAAAGTGAAGCCATTTCAAAGTAGACAATTTTGTCTACTTACATCGATCGTCGACGCATTTCATGGCATCAAAATTCGCATGTTTTCGTCGGTTTATTATCGCTGTGCTTGTGTGGGTGTCATAGATAGGTGTTTCACATATACATACAGTTTTGGCTTCACTTACGACGGATTGATTATTTGGGGACTACCAGTCTATACTACTATATACTATCGTATAATAAATAACCTTTATGATTCTTAGTTCTCAGTTTTAATGACTCAATGATGCTCCCCAGTCAGAAGTTACTGTAAATAATAATAATTATTATGAGAAGTTTGGCGTGTCGCCGCAAATGTGGTTTCGCTGTATCCTCCGGGGAGTGGGTTCGGTTACCGGCGCGTGACGCGTCCCCGGTGACGTCACGTGCCTTGCAGACAACCCCGGGTGTACTAGGTTGTATGGCCTTATGTTTATATATACATATACCTTATGTAAGTGTAGTGTTCACTGATTATTATAATATTTGGCTCGCCTACGCACCACCACGCGCTAGTGCTACCGGAACGACGGTCCGACACAGACTGACTCCCCACTACCGGCCTACACTTATATAAGACAATACGCCCGAGACAAATAACACTCTACCCACATATACTACAGTAAGCATATACTAACTATACCTCGATGGGTTGCTAGCGAAATAGGCGGTCGTTTGAATATGCGAATGTTAATATTTTTAGGTAAAAAGCCCTTGACCTTGATTTACCAAAGTCTTTTACCAAAAAATTTTAATAATAAAAATGTTATATTCTATAGAGGATTTGAAGGATATGAATTAATTTGTTTTTCCTTTACAACTTTATCTATTACAATTAAAATTGTCTTGTCTTCTATTCAGTTCAATGACCTATCCTGAATTAAACCTGTTTTAAATATACCGTAAAAATATTATACATACAGTCGAATTGAGAACCTCCTCCTTTTTTGAAGTCGGTTAAAAATAAGATCCAATAATAATCGCTATAGAATATCGAGTGATCGATACTTACAGTAGAGCAATTGTAATTATGAAGACATAATAAAATCACACAGGAGTCGAACGCCCCACGCTCCCCGCTGGGGCATTGTGCGAACTGCCCACTAAAGTGCTAATAAATATTTTATAGACTAGAAGTGGGACGGGGGCATGGGACGCTTCTAACAGGCGAACCATGTGTTGCAATCGTGTGGTTATAAGGAATTTTATCTTAGTTTATCATTCGTCAATTCCTTGTATGGACTATGACTCCAGTCTTTTACAATGATAGAATAAAAACGAGGTATTTAAAAATGTATAGTAATCTTTTTTATACAATCTACATACTTTCCTTGCGCAGTCGAAGGATAAAAGCCAATTAAACAGTTGACACATTTTCAAAGATCTAAAGGTTAGCAATGATCTTAAGGTTCTTTTATTTAGAACATCACGTATAAATTTTCCAATATATGCTAGATACATGAATTACTGGGGCCGTTCTCTCTCTTTGTGCTTAACTTCATATTCATTAAATTAAACAGGTGGAATATTGTAATAGTGTTTTTGTTGTATCTTTTTTGAAGTTATTTAAAATAGTATGTATGTATGTAGGCTCGGGCTAGTGTCCGCAACTCGACGACTTAGTGCGCCTATTTAAAATAGTATAAAGTTTATCAAAACTTGCAGCTTCTCTGTTGAAAATGCCTTCCGAACTGGTGGTTAATAATATAATTGTTGTGGAATACCATTATGATTCAAAGTGTTTATCGAATAGCGATGTTTGACCTTGTCAATGCTCAAATGACTTCAATCTACATTGTTTTATAATCTCCAGCCGTCCCAACTGACCGTACCGCATTACTCTAATAATGCCATCAAAACAAACGCATTGCAACCCTCGTTAGTGCATTAAGCATAATATAATATTTACACTGGCACAGCGGGAGCGCCCAGGACGCCGGCTCCCCGAGGAGTGAGAATTATTTGCCTACTTTATTCAGATGTATAATTAATGAACTCACAGGATTATATTTGCTGCAATCGTGCGGTTTTTGAACAATAATGGTCATTGGGTGGACGTTTGGAGTCTTATGGTATCGTCTATTGATGTCTCCATTAGCAGGATTGGGCGTGCTGCTAAGGCTTTGGCTGTGGGTTAAGAAATTAAAGTGTTCGAAGACAAAAGATGGCTGTCATCAAACCCAGCAGTTGTTTCGTGATTACTCGCATTTCCACTGCTAGAATTTTTTGCTGGTTATTTTCTGTCGAAACTTGGCAAATCAGTGGTATGTAAATGTTAGAAAATACATATCATGAAGATTTAAAGTGTGTCGCAGTCTTTACGTAGCTCTGTTGAATAAAGGTATATTTGTCTTTGACATGGACATATGTGATTACAAATCTCGTTCTTCAGGTCAATGATCATCAGTATTATATCATTCTGCTATATTGAGTCAGGGGTCTAACTACTTTCCGCAGCGGGTCATGGCCGGCAGAGTGGTACGGGCGTACCGCACCGTGTCGCACGAAGCGGCGTGCGTTCTCGCCGGGACGCCCCCGTGGGACCTCGACGCCGAGGTTCTCGCGGAGGCGTATCGGCAGCGCGCCGCATTCAGGGCCAGGAGGCGGGGTGGAGAGGGTCCTCCCCCGGGCGAGGCGGGTGGGTGGCGAAGATCCGCCCGCAACCGTCTGATGTGCAAGTGGAGG
>JADANM010006225.1:7392961-7413126 GCA_026213755.1 Eurema hecabe | reverse complement strand
TAGGCCCTCTTTTGGCATTTTTTCTGTTTGATTCAATCAAAGCTACCTTTGCTATCCTTCTGCGAAAGCCAAGATGATCCAGTTTTCTATGATTTATTTTATATAACTGCCATGTATTATGTTCGGCAAGATCAATCATGTGTGTTAGCAACGGCATGTACCATTTCTTACCTCGTATACCAATTCGGTAATGTGAAATATTTTCATCAGACCGATCCACTCCTCCCATATATTTGTTATAGATGGACACCATATGTGGTTCTTCTATGACAATGTTTCTCTTTTCACTCTGTGAGAAGCGTTTAGCAGATTGTTTAGGATTTATTCCTACAGCATTAGAAGCAATACTGAATATATTATTGTCATGCCATTTAGCAATAATGAATGTTGTCATGTGTCGTTCTGTAATCGACAGCACCACGTTCCTTTTTTTCAGTAACTTCGATGTAATCAAAGGACAACTAGATGTCCTGTTTTCTCGAACTGTCCCAGCGCAACGAAGGCCTTTCTTTGTTATCTCTTCCAGCAAGGGCGTCCCAGTAAAATAATCATTACTTCAGCCGGTTGAAGCAGAATGTTTTGTGGCAAATTATTCAAAGTTACATTATCTTCTTCACCCGAATCTTCGTCAGTGAGACAGTCAGGATCAACAGGAGAAGGTAGAATACATATCAGTCCTTCTCTATAATCTTCTTCATTATCAGAAACATTTTCTAAAGCATCTAAAATTTCATCCGCAGCTAACGGTCTGTAAAGAAAAAGTTGTATTATTGTACTAAAATCATGTATATTATCCTACTGTCCTATATATAGTACGCTAGTATTTGTAACAACTTATACGTAATTTATTTATATTATTTTGCTAGAATATTTATTTAGTACAAAAGTTAAGGTTATCAACTAGATATTAACACAGAAAAAAACAACTCACGAGTAAAATATAACTTTTTATACATACCTGTCATTTGCCATGTCTGCAACGCACTTTTATTACAAACTTATAAGGTAAAATATAAGGTAAAAACTGTTAAAATATCTGTCTTTTTATTTTTTCTGATAAAGCTGACACGTTTCTTATTGCAAATCATACAACTAAATAATCTTAGATAAAGAGGGTATTCTGATATATTTTTTTATTTCTACTGTCCTAAATATAGGACAGTAGGCTTATCTGGGATATATATTAAGATTTGAAGTAGCAAGCATCAGTAATCATCATTAAATATAATTGAAATATGAATAACAAAGTTTTAATAAGCTACTTTTCAAACGTCGCAAGCAATAACCGTCTATAAATAAAGATTTATACCCATGTATGTATGTATGTTTACTCAACACCCTATAACACGTAAAAGCATAACACGTTCTCGGCGATGCGCGCGCATAACTCACTCCCCAATGCGCCGGCGCCATTCATCTAACACGAATTAAGGACGAAAGCATTTTAAACGTGCCATTAATTTTACTCGGTTCGGTGTTGCCAGGTCGATGGTGAAAATTTGAGCAAGTCTTTTTATTTTTTAATTATTTGATTCGTATATTAATATTATATGTATTTACTTAGAGTACATTTATTAACAAAATATTACAATGCATAATAGACGTATACCGCATAGACGGATAGTCCCTTAATAATGTTAATACGTAGGTGTTAACAGCACGTTCTTATACTCGATGACACGCACACAAACCCACCGATAATGTTGCTGCTATAAGAAATTTACCGTATAAATGTAGTCAAATTTATATCAACGAAAAACACGAATTTTGATGCGATGCACTGCGGTGACGATCTATTTAAGTAGACAGAATTGTCTACTTTGTAATAACTATAAGTAGCTATAATAAAAGCCTTTTTGCAAACGGCCTCGTTTAAAAATTTGCCTGGTAGAACAGGCTTAAATTAAAATGTATATTTATAAAGAGATTTTAATGCTAATACGAGCGTGCGGTGAATCTATAGAGTTGATGTTTTAGTGGGTAACAATACTTTAATTTTTACCCACTAAAATGTTAATTCTAATCTGAAAGATTTGACAACATAGATGCGCCACCGTTAGCGTCTATTAGCGCATTTGAATATAGAACGGGTCTTGACTCTGGAGGCTTACTGCGTTATGAGGATTTCTTAATATAGCCTTTTGCAAACTGGTCTCCTTTAAAAAAGTAGAAAAAAGAATAATTTAAAAACATAATATGCAGATAGTTACAAAGTTATTAATTGTAAATAAAGAATTTTAATTCTGAAACTGTTGTGTGACCAAACGATACGCGAGTAAAACCGCGGGGCACGTCTAGTGTAATAAATAGTTGATGTTCTAGTGGGTAAAGATGATAAATCTGGCAACACACGATGCGCAGGCGCCACCTTTAGCTTCCATTAGCGCGTTTGAATATAGAACGGGTCCCGATTGGGCGACGCCGGTTGCCCATTGGCGCCTTGTTACGTGATTTTGTTCTTTAAGTCTTTTTGCGAGATATTATAGTATTTATGGGATGTAGTAGAGAGAATGGAGGTTGTTCTTATTACTATTGGGTTTGAGATTGGTGATATACTAACATCGCCAAGTTTCGGTACTTTAATGTAATATTGAATGGTTAAAAGCTAATAAAATTAATTTTAACTAATAGAAATTATAATATAAAATTTAAAAAAAATCAACGTAAAATACCACAGGCCATATATTAGAAGACATACATAGGCAGGTAATTGGTCTATTTAATTCGTTAAAAAGCTATGAGAGAAATGTCATGAGTTAACCCAAGAGTTTAATATATAATAAGTTTGATGTGACTCCTCTACAACCGAAATCTATATGTATAAAAGAAAGTCGTGTTAGTTACACCATGTATAACTCGATAACGGCTCAACTGCTTTGGCTGAAAATTGTTGGTGATGTAGCTTAGAACCAGGAGAGGGACATAGGATACTTTTTATCCAGTTTCCAGGGGAATAAATTTTTTATGAAAGTAAACGCAGACGGAGTCGCGGGCAACAGCTAGTCATATAATATTAGTAAAAAGAAAATTTGCATTTATATATTTTTATAATTATGTTTAACTGTATTAGTATTTAGATTTAATATTATAAATCCGAAAATGTAGTTTAAAAAGATTTAAGCATACAAAGCGATTTTGTTTCATACTATGTAGCGTGGATAAGAATTTCCAACGATCAATCGTTCTTACTCCTTATACCTCCAAGCTGGCCTCACAACAAATGGCTTGCGCTAAGCGCTCTCATTACCGACACCGGCTATTGGATACATTCGTCTCGAAGCCAGAATATTTAAGATAACAGCTATCTGAGGCCGTCGCTCAACGAGGAGGTCCCAATATAATACGTATAAAGGCAACGCATTAGGATTTAGGGGCTATACCGCACGGGGCGGGCGTCAGGTGCAGAAAAACGGTGGGTACTGGATGAAAAATGGCTTTAGTTTTTGATATTTGAGCTGAATTGTGGTTTAATGCGATCGAATTCAGGTTACAAGATAAAAGCTTTTAAATAGAAGTATATTGTTTTGAAGGTAAGGAAATATTTGAAACATATGTTATATTCGCAGTGAAGTTATACGATTGTGGTCTTTAGGTAATGTCTCTAGGCGACAATGATTCTATATAGCGTCTAGAACCAGATCGCGGGAGATCAGTCATGCGCTTGAACAAGTTGCGGCTAAGCGACAGAGTATATAACTGACAATCCTATGATGTAATATGTATTGTAAATGTGAAAGTTTGTGATAATGTGCGCAGAAATAGCTGGACCGATTTAGTTGAAATTTGGTGTGTAGATAGGTAATACCCGGTAATGTTCCGGGAACGAGAACTACGCGGGTAAAACCGCGGGGTACTGCTGGTTTGTTAATAAAGAGAGATTACAATAGATTGTGCAGAGAGCTGTGTCCTCTTTGACCACGAACAAAGACGGTTATAGTAAGCGTCACAAATCTTTAGCGCTGAACGAAACCTGCGCAGGAAGTAAAAAATAAGGTATCGATGTAACGGCGGCGCGCGGGGCGCGTGATCGTCGGGTGCGCGAGCGTTGATTGGTTGTCCCAGTCGTGTTGTCTTTCTCGCACCAATACGTCAATTACGAGCGCGATTCTACCGATGCGCAGCTATTCTCGTCCAGCGCTAAACATAAATGACGCGTACTATACACTTGATTATTTTGACCATATGCGCTCTCTCAAAAGCGAATAAACAATAAAAAAAATAGACGTCGATCTTATTCCATAGAAAAACAATCTCCCATATAGTACCAAAACCGTTGGCGCCATTCCAATGCGGTTCGCGCCTAATTTATAAAAGGAATCTTCAATCGAACATTATATTCAACTGACCAATCACACCGCGGCGCCTTATCAACGGAATGCCAGCGGCGCCAAGCCGGCATTTTGTTTTTTAAACGACGAATATTTCAGATTGTTGCATTCCTTTTAAAATGGATGCTGGTAAATTATTTTCGTATAGAAATAGGTGGGTTAAGTGAATTTCGATGGACGCTTATGAGGAAGAGAACTTTGTCTTTATGGGGTATATACATTTACCAAGTTCCATATTTGTTCTGAATATATACATATACGAGTATTGTTAGTGTTAAAAGGTTGTAGGTACAATGCCAACTGTTTTTATTGCCTTGTAAAAACATTTCGTCAGTTTGTTTTTTATAGGGCTTATATTTTTATTATTATTCCATATTTGTATAGAATTATTTTGTACAGGTATTCGGGTGTCCGAACGGTTTTTTGTATGTTATTGTTTTTTGTGATTTTGTTAATATGGCGTACTTTATTCATTTGATTGTTGCGCTGTACCTAATTTGGGCCAACAAGCATTAGAGCGTAAAGAATTATCTTCTTCTTGAATCACTCTTATCTATTAAAAAAGTAACTTAAAAAAAAATAAAACCGACTTCATGATAACATCTATTCAACAAAAAAATAATCGTTCAAATTGGTTCATAATCGGCGGAGATATTGCGTATAAAAAAGTTCATCCCCAATTTTCCACCATTCTGGGTGAAATTGTTTCTTCAAATTCGCATGAAACCACCCTTTTGATAATACCTATTCAACGAAAAAAAATAATCGTACAAATTGGTTCATAATCGGCGGATATATTGCGAATAAAAAAGTTCATCAGGGAAGTTTCCACCCTTGGGGGTTATTTTTTTTATTTTTAAATTTAAATGGTACCACCCTTGAGGTTTTACCTATATGCCGAAAAAAGATTTGTTCAAATCGGTCCATAATCGGCGGAGTTATCGCGTAACAAACATAGAAAAAAAACATACGGTCGAATTGAGAACCTCCTCCTTTTTGAAGTCGGTTGAAAACGCACGAGAATCGGTTGCGTAGTAAAGATTTTATTATACATAGCAATATAAGGACAGATAAAGCGACTTTGTTTTATACTATGTAGTTATAATATTACTAAAGATGCTTCCTGAAGCATTCAAAGCCAAGATAAATAACCAGCTTCTAAAGAATATTGACAGTGCATCGTAAGCAAGGAAGCAACCAAGTGCTCGCGAGGCCAAATATTTGCCCAAGTTATAATTGGATCGCGGGGGAAGATGCTGCGTAGTTTTTAATTTGCAAATTATTTCGCGCTCGAGTGTACACTGTAGTGATCCGCCGAGGATTAACGGTGTGCTCGGTAGAGGTGTACAGTCGTGCGGAAAGTGGTGTTTGTTTTTTATTTAATTCAGTTGCTGTAAGTACGAAAGCTGTGCTCACACACACACATACACATTGGAATCAAGTGTATTACATCCATAATATTAAGTCGTAGTATTAAAAGAGAGATATTAAGGAAACATTTAAGGAATACCACTCAGCATATGTTGGAGCTGCGAACAGCCCCAACGCTGATTATCAGTGGCTCCTAAAAATGTTTACTTAACTGTTAAACTGAGTCTAATGCCGTCCTTATAAGTGTTGAAAGTCTCTAGATAATACATCTTTTGAATTCTACTAATATTGTTGTGTCTAATAAAATATATTTAAGATTTAAATGTTTAATATGTTCCAGTTTCAGTCATTTGTAATTGTTTGGCATTATTTCTACCCACCTACTAAAACTTATTATTTTTTACAAATTTAACAAGTGTCCATAGGTTATAAACACTATTAGTATATTTAAAAATTCTTTATTTAATTCAAACATTACATAATATACAAAAAGGAAAATACAGAAGAAGACACATGTAAAAGATATATGACAATTATAAACGCGAAAGTTTGTAAGCATGTTTGTAACTCTTCTACACGAAAACTAATGAAAGGATTTGGCTTAAATTTGGAATATAGCTACCTATATTCCTATACCTATTAGGCTTACTTACTAATAACTTTACTAGCTGTTGCCCGCGACTCGTCCGCGTGGACTTTCATATAAACTTTGACCCCCCCTTCCCTCCTTCTAACCGTTTTTTCCAGATAAAAAGTAGCCTATGTTTTATCTCAGGCTCTAGACCATCTGTGTACCAAATTTCAATACAATCGGTTCAGTGGTTTGGCCGTGAAAGCGTAAAACTATAAAAAGTTTCAACCCCTCGCGCAACCTTTTGGGGGTTGATTTAAAATAAGTAGCCTATGTCCTTCCTCAGGATTTAAACTATCTTTGTACCAAATTTCATTCTAATCGGTTTAGAAGTTTTACCGTGATGGAAAGACAGACAGACAGACAGAGTTACTTGCGCGTTTATAATATAAGTATAAATGGGATACTTTGTATACTGGCATTATCACGGAGACGGTAACTAAACGAATAAAACCGCGGGTCGAGACTAGACCTGTATAATGTACTAGCTGTGCCCGCGACTTCGCCCGCGTAGAAAAGTGACTTTGGGCAGCATTTTTGAAAATGCCTAACCCGCGCCAACAAACGTTCAGCGAGTTCAACGTGATTCTTTAAATTGCCTTAAATTAACTTTTTATTTATCAACCGTTTGACATGAATTAAACACTAAATGTTAAGTGAAGCTTACCACAATATATCATTGAAAACCCCATCTAGATAGGATAAGCCGTTTCTGAGATTAGCGTGCACAAACAAACAGACAAACAGACAAAAATTTCAAAAATCATTGTTTTGGGTTCTATTGCGTTAATGAAGGTCTCCTATAATATTTTTTCTCATATATCTTCCATGTACAGACAGCGACTCGTTACGTTCTTATTATATGTATAGATTCCTAACTCGGTTAGCTATAAGTCCAACACCGATTTATTATCAAATCCAAGACATCGAGATAAAGCAATTACAAAGGAAAACGTTATTAAAGCACCGTAAACAATGTACAAAGGGGGGATTGTTTAAATCCGATGGAAAGTAAACAGCGGACCGGGCGGAGAGGCATATCGTTACTGGCTTGTTTTTGATACCAAGTGCTTGGTTATGTAATTGTTGTGGTTTCGATAGATATCTATGTATGTTGGATGGGTGTTTGTACTATTATAACTCGATATGAATAGGAAACTACGTCATTCGAATTCCACGTCCAAGTCAAATATGTCTTTAATCGACTAGGATACATGTAGGAACATTTGAATCGTCAATGTATTACAAAATAATGGTTCGGTAATCAGTATCTACATTGAAGTACCGTCAAAATGGTGACAAAAAAATAAAAAATGGTTAACTGGCTACGGCAGGGCTATATGGCCATATGAGTCATATAGTCATATAGACTACATGATTAAATTAGACTGTTGCATACAAAATAGAATCGATCTTATTTTTTTACTACTCTTCATAAATATAAGCATTGATTTTATATAACTATAAGACCAATATTCCCTTTAAATTTGTGTATTATAAAATACAATGAGTTCCTATATTTAAGAATGAGGATTGTTTATCTATTTTAAATAAATACCACGTCTTACACGGGATCTCGAAACAACAAAAACAAACAATAAATCTAATTTTCAACAAACAAGTCGTCAAAGTAGACGGCACCTGATTGAGCCCATCAAAGCTAACCGCTCGGAAAACGCCTGCTTCACCCCTTTTTTATTTAATACTAAACTTTCGTACGTCTGCGAGTTTCTATGAAATGCGATGTTAGATGACCCATAACCATGATGACTCTTTATCTACTAATATTATAAATGTGAAAGTTTTTGTGTATGTATGTATGTTCGTTATTCGTTCACGCAAAAACGGCCGGTCGGATCTTGATGAAATTTGGTACGAAGATAGGTGATACTCTGGATTAACACATAGGATATATCGGTAGTGCCCTCCCGGAAATACCGCGTAGCACAGCTAGTATGTAAATAAATTAGGTTGCTGAAAATATTTTTAACTAGCTGTGCCAGCGACTTCGCTCGCGTAGAAAAGTGACTTTGGGCAGCATTTTTGAAAATGCCTAACCCGCGCAAACAAACGTTCAGGAAGTTCAACGTGATTCTTTAAATTGCCATAACTTTTTTATTTATCAACCGATTGACATATATTAAAAACTAAATGTTACCTGTATGTATGCTTACCACAATATATCATTGAAAACTCCATCTAGATAGGATAAGCCGCTTCTGAGATTAGCGTGCACAAACAAACAGACAAACAGACAAAAATTCCAAAAATCATTGTTTTGTGTTCTATTGCGTTAATAAAGGTCTCCTATAATATTTTATCTCATATATCTTCCATGTACAGACAGCGTCTCGTTACGTTTTTATTTTATGTAAAGATGTAAAAGTTTTTGTGAATGTATGTTCGTTATTCTTTCACGCAAAAACGGCTGGACGGATCTTGTTGAAGTTTGGTACGAAAATAGGTGACTCTGGATTAACACATAGGATACTTTATATCCCGGTATTGCCCGCCCGGAAATACCGCGGAGCTCAGCTTGTATGTAAATACATTAGGTTGCTGAAAATATTTTTAATGTGTTTTTTTAATCATAAACATTCTATGCCCGTGTGCTCTTAAAGTGTAGCATTGTGTTAAATTATATATTTATGTTGAAAGAAGCGACTGTTTTTGATTTCTACTAACTTAATATTTTTCCAAGAAGTGATTGTGTTTTACTGATAACGTCACTAGTTGTAGAATAAATCGTGTCTCAATTTATTGTTCATAGCCGAGTTGGTATCAAATGAATACATATAAATTTATATGACGATTCAAAAGTGTTACTTTATGTAGCCTAATTGAATAAAGATACTTTTGACTTTGACATAAATAAATAAACTATAAGGGGTGCTGTATATTCGGGTGTATTGTTTCAGGTACCTATGTCTCAGTGGTTGCGTGGAGCGAGCCGAGCGGGCGGGCGAGGCGCGCGAGAGCATTCAAACCCTGATCACTATATGTGCAGATTTGTGCCACCCCTGTGTGGTCGACAGTGTGAGTGAGAATGCTCTTAATTAGAGAGAGATGTAGCATGTTATCAATGGAAATATAAATGTGATACAAGTAAACGTGCTTTAAAATGATTGCTGTTTTGTGACGTCACAAGTTGACGTCATTAAACGGTTTATAAGTAAATTCTCTTTTATCCTACGGAATGTAGATCAAGTGTTACTATAGGTGGCCTAGTTGAATAATGATGCGTTTAAGTTTGCCTTTGACTTATTGAATGATGTGTTATATTTGTATTTTTCTGGGGTAGGTGTTGCTATGTATTTACAAAAGAAAAGTATGTATATGTAATTTATTCCGTTATCTAGTTGCCATAACACAAGCTTCGGCTTAGCTCGGAACTAGATGGCGCTGTGTATAAATGTCCCGAAAATATTTATGTATATAGGGCAACGATCGCGCGACGGCCCGGGCGGCTCTGAAGAGCGCGCTAGGCACGAGCGTGTGCGGCGCGCGCGCGGAGTTCTGCGGACTGTTCGTGGCGGGCGCGGCGTTAGCCAGCTGCGGCGGGTTCGTGCGCGCCGCGCGCACCGCGCACCTGCTGCGCGCGCTGGCCGAGAGCGACCACAGCATCGTGCAGGTCGGTGCACGTCGCGTCACGAATCTTTAGCGCTGGACGAGAACTTTTTTAATTTAATTTATTTTTTATTTTATCAATACAAGGTTGTTCACCAATCTTTACAATAGTAAATGCACTATAAAATGACATTAATGCAAAGATGAAAAGCTTATTGTAAAGACATTACAGGACAACACAACATGCACAATACAATAATTACTATCTATATCTTATTATTATTAACAATAGCTGCGCATCGGTAGAATCGCGCTCGTAATTGACGTATTGGTGCTCAAAGACAACACGACTGGGATAACCGATCGACGCTCGCGCACCCGACGATCACGCGCCCCGCGCGTCGTGTCGTCCACTCGATACCTTATTTTTGACTTCTGCGCAGGTTTCGTTCAGCGCTAAAGATTCGTGACGCGACCTATACCAGCTGTATAGGGGTGTGACGTGGCACTTGTGGTGCTGCATCTGCAGTCAGTCGTGGTTGAGAGTAGTGACAGTCTACTCGTATGATGCTCGTCGACAGACGAGAGTACCTATCTCAGGATAATAAATTGATTGTTTTGTATTACAATTGGTGGCGTTATCTCTTAGCAGCGATTTCTTCCAACCTTTTTGAAATACATGAAAGTAATTAGGTAGTGTGTACAAAAAACATATGATGCTTTTTGAAAAGCGAGAGTATATAAAGGACTATTTGGTTTGTTTTGTTTTTGTTTGTGATTACGGGACCTTATATTTAGAAACCAAAATACTATTTGTTGCATAGTTAAGAACTTCTTATTACTTAATCTATCGAGCTCGACGTTAAAGCATACAAGAGTCATCATCTAATGAATGTAGGCAAAGCGATAAAAACCGAATTGCATACGTCAGTGAACTAACAATATATTCCGGGCGCGCTCGCAATTTCGCTCTACCTCCCTAATTAGTGGCCGTACCGCGCCGGGTTCCTTCCGCAAACACGCTCCACGAATGTGCTTATTGGCTGCTTTGATCACTCTTGGGAATATCATTCGATATAAAAATATCGTCTGCATTTACTTGACTGTTGGTTATATGCACGTTTTAAACGCTTTTTTAAGAAATTACAAATAGAAAAAAAATTGTACTAAAATATAAACGATTAAACTTAAAGATATATTAAAATGACTGTTATTAAATAATAATAATAATAATTTATTTATTCAATCAATACAATAGATACAATCTTAATTTAATATTCAATACAATACTTTCAAATGATCGTGAAACGGTACGGCCCGCTTTTTTCTGTACTTAACATGAATTCAGTTATAACGTCGGAAAATTTAATTAGAAACGTCATCGTGAAGTTTTTTTCATGACGTTATTTGTTAGCAGTTACCACTTTTAATTATAATGATTTTTTTACGCAAAAATAAGTGTTTATTTAATAGATTTTTGTGATGTAGTTACTTTAAAATTAAATAGAATATATTTTACAAAAACCCTCGTTTAATATTACGAAGCTCACTCAGTAAGCAAATTGTATAATTAGTACACTTTTAAAATAAGAAAAAAATGTTTAGTAAACTAGCATAAAAATACTAAAATAAAATTTATCTGAATATTATAAAAAAAATATTAGTTAGGTACATAAAAAATATAGATTAACAGGTAATAAATAGGCATTGGACCCCACACTAGGCACAGCCTGTCGCGTGGGGCCTAATGTTCGTTAAACAAAAATGAATGAAAGCTATACAGAAGTTTACAGAAGGTTTATGCTATTTGCTTTTTATATGCTAATTGTAAATGATATTCTTAATAAACTAAAAGAATAAAATATCTCATAACTTAAACTTAAAAAGACTTACTTATTTGTGGAACTTTTCTATTTCTATGTAGTCTTTCTCTGCTAGTATAGTAATATATTGCTACCATATTTAAAGACTGTACAACGACAATTACCATTCAAAGAGCTTCAGTTTGTTCAACCGCCGGAGATGAGCTCTCGAACTTAATATGTGTGTTCGGAAATGGCGAGCGCCTTTTGTTGGTACAGTAACGTACACCGCCGATGCGTGGCGCCCTTTGAGCTGTGGCTAACGATCATTTGAAGTGCATACAGTATAAGCACTCATAATGGGTAACTAGCAAATGTAATACATTATTTCGTTAGCTGAAGGAATGAATTCGTATTTAAAAATATATTGCAAAGAAAAAATAATTGTAGTCTGACTATTGTGTAACAGAATTTAAAATCGAAATCTAGATCACTAGGCAACATAGTACATATAGTACCTAACACTGTTTTGTAATACCATGGCGATTCAAGTGTTACTATATGTAGCCTAATTGAATAAAGATACTTTTGACTTTGACAACGTTATGATCCAAAATAAGCAGGCCGTCTCTTTCTAAAAGCCGATGTACACATCTAACGCTACGCTACTAAAGTTGTGGTTAAACAAATAATAGTGAACGTTACGAGCGGGCATGTTTGATGTTGAGAATGTAGCAAATCGGAAAAGCAAATAATTCCGCGATTGGGGCTAACTGTGAGGGTCCATTGAAACCGCTACTGTGGAAGCCAATTTATTATCTACCCTCAGCTAGGGATGTCAATTCCTTTTGATTTCTAACTAATAGTTTAATTTTAATTTTAAACAATTGTGAATGTGTGTTTGTTATTCTTTTATGCAAAAACGGCTGCACTGATTTATATAGTTGAAATTTGGTATGTAGACAGGTGATACCCTATACGTTATAGGATACTTTGTATTCCGGTTTTGTCACGGGAATGAAATTTACGCGGGCGCAACCGCCTAGTGGAGCTAGTATTAAAATCTTAAATACGCTAATCGACGACCGCTTGGCGCAGTGGTAGCACAACTACTTTCTGCGCGAAGGGTCGATTCCCACACCGGAAAAATATATTTGTAATTTATATTAGTATTTTTCTGGGGTCTGGGTGTTGCTATGTATTGTATGTATGTACATATTTACAAAAGGAAAATATGTATATGTAATTTATTTCGTTATCTAGTTGCCATAACACAAGCTTTGGCTTAGCTTGGAACTAGATGGCGCTGTGTATAAATGTCCTGAAAATATTTATTTATTTATTATTATTTACGCTCGTTAAAGACATGTATAATCTAGAGTCAAAACTACCGCTTTGCCAAACTCAAACTATCAAGAATTAAAATATATTTGACTTACCCATATGAAGGTATAATAATAAATAGCTTAAAATTTTACAGACCTTAACTCTCTGTTTTTCCCCATTTAAAGTAGATAGTCATTTCTTAGTTATCACCGTAATTACACAAAGAGAATGTGAAACATTATACTTAATAATCTATTAACAACCGTTATCCTCCGAAACACATCTGCGGTCTAATAAACTTATAACCGTGTTTATCTATTACACTGTACCCCCTATCCCGCTGTCCCGGCGTCCCACGGGTGCGCAATTATTCATGCCGTTCAGACATCAAAGATAGATCGTCCAGGGACCGGCTAAGCGCGTCTGTTTGATTTTTATTATTTTCCATTAGACTTCTTTGTTTGCGAGCGATGTTTGTATGTTGTGGTTGGTTATTCTTTTATTTATTTGATATTGGGAGTCTTATTGTAATTCGTGTATGAGCTATTTCAGCCTAGTTGATCTGTAGCGAACGCTACTAATTATATTTATTGGAGATCTAAGTTATATGCATCGTCTCGATATCGATCCATTGGGACCTAACGACCAGTCAATTCTTCGGCTTCGGCTTCGATTGTTTTAGAGAAAAGGTTTCGTCTTGCTTTCAGAGATAAAAGCCGCTTTAATTATCTACCACCGGTTACAAAAATGATGGGCAATGTCTTAAGTTCGAAAATAACGATTAACGTACTCGTGAACATATTTGAGTACTTTTCAATGGCCTATCACACGAATTCGCAGTATCATCGCATAATCCTAAAATTACCGATATCGTTTCCCATAATTATATCTACAAATATAGAAGGGGGTAAAATTAACCGAAATCATTGCAGTCGCGTGCCGGCATTGTGTCCGTCTCCCTCGGTGCATCGGTGTAATGTCACTGTGACAGCAAGTGACAGCTTTGACAAGCGTCACATGTGTCACAATTGCGCGGGAATGTACGTTGTAACTTGTATGATATGTCATCCATATGCGTGAATTGTATTATCTATATTGGTGTGATAATAAAGTGTTTGTTAGGGTTTATGTTGAAGGTTTTATTTAAACATTGAAAAGCGAATTATATATATTACGTTATGAATTTATTTATTTTTAGTTCAATGAAAAAAAAACCCGAATATAGAATAGAGGTACTATCATGTTGTTTTAATACTTAATTACTATTTAAGAACAGTTTCTAATCGCGCTTTGATATTTATTCTATAACTTTTCGACATAGAACCATTGCGGCCAATTCTCTGTTCCTGCACTATTAGTAAATAATTTTAACATTTTAAACTTTGAAGATAAAAATTCTAATCTAGTTTGTGTCGGTGCCGCATGTGTATCATGATTTGGATGAAACAGGCTCCTGAAAAACAGTTTTTACTATATTGGGAGCCTGGGTAAAATATTTTGTAAATCACCTTATTATGGAAATAAATTATTATTATTATTATTATTAGTTGGCAGATTTTCTCAACGTCATACATGTATAATACCACTTGAATCGTCATCGTATTACAAACAATTAGTTTGACGTTACAATAGAACAAACACTAAATACGTACTTAAATCGTGTACACGAGACAGTAACAAATCTTATCCCCAACATTAATTCCCATCACGTAGAGGGCAGCGGTTTCCGAGGTTTCATAGGTGGAACACACGCGATTGTAAGTCACGTCAGATTTGCAGGGATTCGCTAAATGAGGTGTCAGATGTCCGAGGAGTTAAAGCATCCGAGATAAGAGAGTCCGAAAGAATTACTTAGTACTTTTGACAGTGCTTGATATATGAATAAAGAGAGATATAGCTGCAATATTCAACGTAAAGCATTATGACGCATAATGCGCTCGAGCGGTATAATTGGAAAACTAGGACGGTGAATTGAACCTATATTGACGTATTCGTGATTAGAAATGTTGGTAAAATAAATAAAGGAAATTCAAGCAGTCTATAGTTAAAATAAATGGTAGTGAAAAGAACATTATTTGGCTAAACAATTTTGACTATTTTGGTCAGAATTGAAGCGATAAACGTATAACGCGTTGACTAATCGTCCCTTTATAATCGGTCCACCGTAAGTGAAACCAAAACTGTCTATGTAAGTATAAACAGCATGTTCTTATACTCGATGACACGCACACAAGCCCACCGATAATGTTGCTGCTATCAGAAATTTACCATATAAATGTGGAAAAATTTAAACCTACGTACGAAAAACATAAGAATATTCATGCTAATCGAAAGTGTGGTATATTGGTAGATTAGACTAAAACAAGCTAAAAGATGTTATAAAAATCTTTATATTGTGTGCTCGCGTGACGTGATCTCAAGTGATGTTACGTGAACAGAATGAGGATAAGATTTCAGAGAGCTTTGTTAATGGTCGGTCATGCACGTTTGTATCTGGTTGAGGAAATTTGTACTAAATATCTTGTTATGTACTGGCCACTGAATCTTAGAGTGAAAAGCAATGGAGAGAAAGCAAGAGTTTTCTTTCTGCTTTAAAAAGAATACATTTATTGAGAAACATTTCATAATTTACATTTGCACAGCTTCCACAGAAGGTTTCCCTGTGTTGTGGAAGACTGTAATAAATGTTACTTTCCTATAATAATTCTATTTTAATTTATATATATAAAAGAAAGTCGTGTTAGTTACACCATTTAATACTCGATAACGGCTCAACTGATTTGGCTAAAAAATGGTGGGGATGTAGTTTAGAACCAGGAGAAGGACATAGGATATTGTTTATCCAATTTCCAGGGGAATAATTTTTTTGTGAAAGTAAACGCGGATGGAGTCGCGGGCAACAGCTAGTATATTATAATTCTTCTCTATAATATTAGTATTGTATAGCGACCTTAGGTTTTAAATGCGTTGTTTTTATTTTTGTGTCAATACTGGCATAAAAAATAGCCTAGTTGTGAATACAAAGTGTATTCTACCGTCATGCCAAACTTCAACCAAAGGTATTAATTTCTTTAAAGGTGTTTTAAAAAAAGCCATACATTCTAAGCGCTGATGAATTGTTTTTGTTCTCGAATGTTCCTTTATTATTCCAGTAGTTTAGTATGGAGGAAGTAATAATGTCCATAGCCACAAACAAATCTGAGTGCCCGCGAACTTTGAGGGTATGCCCAACAAGATTATCCCGCACAAATTGTCTTAACTTTGTTTCTCTGGACTCACCTGTGGGTCAAGCTTCCTTGAGTTTGTAGTTGGGAGTGCTTCGGTTACTGATAGCTGACGTTTTCTGAATCACAATGGTGCTATTACTGAAAGCAATCTGACTCCATCTTATTGGTTTGTGTTTTAGACCTTGACGTAAAATCGATAATGGACTATTATTTTTCAATGTAAATAGGTGTGAAATGAAAAGCCCGTATATATGCTATACGCATTATGCACTAAAACATATACATATACATTTAAATATTTATATTTTTCTCTTCTATTTTTATAAGCTTGTATTCCTGTTACTACAATTGGGCTGAAACTTGATACATATAATATGCCATTCGTAATATATGACGCTCTTTGAAAAAATCGTTTTGCATTTAAAAAAATTTTAGGAGATTATTTATTTATGATAGTTTCTCTATTGTGTAGCCGAATAGTGTGAATTGAATTATTATTATTTATTTGTATTTAAACGAGCAACTACTACTCCTTGCCAGTTCATCGCTGTAGAAACTGCCTTCTGAAAGTCGTTGAATGCAAATATCATACCTTTATTCAACCACTTTCGTTTGTCTATTATCTTCTTGTTTTGTCGTGTTTATAGGAGGCGTTCGGCGAAGGCGGTTGGCCGATTGAGTTTAGGGCGGCGGTGGCGAGACTTCTGTCACAACACGCTCCCAACGAGAAAGAGGCGCCGAGGAAGAACACTTTGCGTTAGTATTAAATATTTCCTTTGTGTTTGAGTAGTACGTGTTCATATTTGGCTAATCAGTTCTGAATGAAATGAATGAAATCTTTCCAAAATAAATATAGATATATCCGACTATCCTACTAATATTAATATTATAAGTGAAAGTTTGTGAGAATGTATGTATGTATGAATGAATGTTTGTTATTCTTTCACGCAAAACGGCTGGACCGATTTAAATTTGGTATTATATAGATACCCTGGATTAACATGTAGGCTTTTTTTAATCCCGGTATTTTTCCGGAAATGGGAACAAAGCGGGTAAAACCGCAGTGGACGGTTTCAGATATTTGACAGTTCGACTTTGACTTTGAAAGTATGTCTAACAGGATCGAACAGCAAGCGATTGGATCAGAACCTGTCGGAGACCATGGTACTGGACCTCATAGTGTTGGTTGGGTTCGTGGTTGTCAATAATCCACAGTTGCAGGTCAGTTTATGTTTTAATTTTTATTAAACGTTCTCAATTCGAACCGTATGTTTTTTTTCTATGTTTGTTTATTTAAATGTGTGTGGTCCCATTAAATTTAATAATAAAAAATCAACCCCCAAGGGTGGAAAATTGGGGATGAACTTTTTTATACGCAATACCTCCGCCGATTATGAACCAATTTGAACGATTATTTTTTGTTGAATAGGTATTATCAAAAGGGTGGTTTCATGTAAATTTGAAGAAAATATTTCACCCCCAAGGGTGGGAAATTGGGGATGAACTTTTTTATACGCAATATCTCCGCCGATTATGAACCAATTTGAACGATTATTTTTTTGTTGAATAGGTATTATCATAAAGTCGGTTTTATTTTTTTATTAAAGTTAATTATTCTGCGTTTTATCATACTATTGTTTAGTTTAGTATATTTGTTAATCTAAAGAAAGTGGAAATCCAGAAATACGAAAGAAAAATAGTTTGATGCGTCTAAATAGTGTACTACGTAGATCTTTAATGGATAATAACTCGAAAAATATAACTCCATACACACTGATCTACAAATTTAATAAAAGGTATAAATAGATAGATATAATCAAATTAAAAAGTATCTTTATTCAACTAGGCTACATATAATAACACTTTTGTTTCGTCATTGTATTACAAAACATTTATATAAAAACTTTATTCAGAAACACAATACACAAAAACGTACAAAATAGAAGAAACAAAAAGTGTAGGTACATACATATGGCCCACTTTCTTAATCTTCTTATATATAAAAATGAACCGCAAAATAATGTTGGTAAGCGCATAACTCGATAACCGCTGAACCGATTTGCAGAATTCTTTTTTTGGTATATTCCTGGATTTACGAGGATGGTTTTTAGCAAAAAAAGTGTAGGGTATACACTAACGGGTAGGATTGGTACAACGGGAACGAATTCGCGTTGGGCCGGCTAGCAATTTAATAATAAGCTACAGGCGAGTCAGTTAATTTTCGTCCAGTCAAGTGTATAAGCTATTAGTACAACGTGTATTAGAATTTGAACGAATGCGGGCACACCTGTAGGTTACACCTGCGAAGTTGTGTTGGTCTATTCAGAACACGTTTCTTGATACTTTACCGTCATAGTCTTTAAGTGATCTATTTGCATTGTTATCTTTTTAAACGGCTTTTGGTGGTAATTTTGGGAGATTGTGGGGTATGGGGTTGTCTAATTGTGTTTGTAATCGTATAGTTTTGTTAACTGAGATAATAAATACCTTATATTATAAATGCGAAAGTAACTCTGTCTGTATCTGTCCGTCTGTCTGTCTTTCCATCACGCTAAAACTACTGAACCGATTAGAACGAAATTTGGTACACAGATGGTCTGGAGTCTGAGGAATAACGTGGGCTATTTTTTTAACTAATTTATTTTAACTGTAAAAAAGGGCTCAACGGGGGGGACGGGGGGGAGGGGTCAATGTTTGTATGAAAGTCCACTTGGACGGAGTCGCGGGCAACAGCTAGTATAATATAAATGTATGTGAAATTGTGTATGCTTTGTCAAAACTTTAACCAAATATATTCAGTAGTTTTTGCGTGAAATATTTATGAACGTCGAACGAACCTTAACCTTACAGACCTTAGAAAATATAATATAAGAAATGAAGACTGTCATTTTTATTTAATAAGTTTTTCGGGAATAATTATTTATTCGATTATCTTGATATTTGCTCAGTACTTTTCGAACTTGATGAAGCTTTTACGCTGAAATACCATGTTAAAAGTGCTCGGACGAAACCGCGCCGCGCGTCTAGTATAATAAAAATGTATTATTAATTAACAAAGTACCCAAATGAAGATTAACAAGGTTTATATCCGCAATTCGTCCCGCATAGCGCTTCCCACGGCCGCAGGTGTGCCGCAAGGAAGCGTATTACGCCCGCCGTTCCTCCTCAATTCCACTGACCATTACAATGCATAATTTATGTGTATTCTTTCCTTTTTCATAATGAATTTGTGTCAACAACACATGGGCTCTCTTTACGATAATGTACTGTTTAAAATTTCATGCGTCTCTAAGTGGTTCGGTGTTGTAGTGTCAGCTTGTATTTGATTAGATAGGAGACGTAGATTGGTGTTAGGGAATTATTGTTTGTAATTTGTATGTGTGGGGTGGCTTTGTTATTTATTTGGTATAAAAGTAAATAAAAAAGAACAATAGGTATAGATAAAATAAAAAATGACACATCCTATTTTTCTGTGCTTATTAAGTAGGTTGCCTGGTAGAAATCATATTGATCATCACCTAATTTTGTAATTTGTAATATTTTTTATTTTGTTCTTTTCTTACTTTGGTGTAATAAAGTGTAAATAAATAAGGATACATTAAATTTTTTTTTCATATCGGATTACTCATACTGTTAGCTTAACTTAAAAAAGATTGTTCTTAGTCATAGTTATAGCTTTATTTACTATTGGTAAAAGATTTTTCATAAACAAGTAAAGAATAGGTGAGTTTGTTGGTCTTTTACGCAATAACTACTTAATGGCTGTAGTTTGTCATACAGGTTGATTAGATTGGATTAATAAAAATTATACGATTAAGCTCTAGATTAATATAAAGACACGGGAATTAAAACTACGCGATTTATGTTTTTTTTTATTCCATGAAGTGGTGAGATGAGCTGGACTGATGGTAAG
>JADANM010006225.1:7372987-7392861 GCA_026213755.1 Eurema hecabe | reverse complement strand
TGTATGTATGTATGTATGTATGTATGTATGTTCATCTGTTCCCTCGTAACTTCTAAACCACTAATCAGAATTCGACAAATGACATATCATTAGAAGCGTCTTAATTGTCCGCTGGTTATAGGCTATATAGATTTTCACCAAATTCAATGTGGCGCCCTCTAGCGGACAAAATATACAGAGTAAAAAAATAAAGTTAAGCTAGATATGCCGTGTTTGGTATCATTTTAAAGCGCTTCACTTGTACATTTCGAATATATATATATTACTAGCATTTGCTTGTGACTTTACCTGTATTCATGGGGTACTTTTATACTTTTTCAGCGTCGTTTTTTGTCGTAGTTGGGTTTTAGTTTTTTTACTTTATCTTGTTCTTGTTGGTTTTATCAATTACTTCTTTCCATTGTTTTGACATGTATGTATGCGTGCTGCCGCTGCTGTGCGGAACACTCTTTTCGGTTGATTTGTTGGTGTATAACATATCTATTAAATATAATATCATTGCTTGTGAAATAATTCGTTCGAGACTTAGTCTTGCAACTCGGTTCTTTTATCGTGTAATTTTTTGAGATCCATGTTTTAAGTTATGATTAAATTAGCTAACTTATTAATTTATAAGTTATAGCAATTATAACAATGCTAATCATTTATTTGCAATACCATCCTCACCACCTTGACAGCCGGCAGTCAAGGCACAGTGCGTTTTTCCAAGAACTTTTTGCCACGCGCGACCATCTTGTGGAATCAGCTTCCTCATGCAGCGTTGCCAAACACGTAGACTTAATATAATAGCGTACCTTTCCTTAAAAGGCCGGCAACACACTCGTGACACCACGAGTGCTCATGGGCAGTGCTGATCACTTTCCATCAGATGACGCGCCTTTTAATATATAATAACAGATTATTGAATTTTTTTCAAGCTGATTTTATTGTTTGATTGTTTGAACGAGCTTATATTAGGAACTACTGGCTTTTAATCTTAAGAAAAATTCAAAAACGGGAAAAATTTATAATCAAACTAGCTGTATCCCCCGGTTTCACCCGCGTAGTTCCCGTCCCCGGAGCAATACCGGAAAGTAAGCTATCCTACCTTTTAAGTTGGATCAAACTGCACATGGTGTGCGAATTTTATTATAATCGGTTAAGTGGTTTAGGAGTCCATTGAGGACAAACATTGTGACACTAGATTTATATATATTAAGATTTAAAGTAGCAAGCATCAGCTAACTATAATTGAAATATGAAAAACAAAGTTTTAATAAGCTACTTTTCAAACGTCGCAAGCAATAACCATCTATAAATAAAGATTTATACCCATGTATGTATGTTTACTCAACACCCTATAACACGTAAAAGCATAACACGTTCCCGCCGATGCGCGCGCATAACTCACTCCCCAATGCGCCGGCGCCATTCATCTAACACGAATTAAGGACGAAAGCATTTTAAACGTGCCATTAATTTTACTCGGTTCGGTGTTGCCAGGTCGATGGTGAATTTTTGAACAAGTCTTTTTATTTTTTAATTATTTGATTCTTGTATTAATATTACATGTAGTAACTAAATAGCATAATAGACCTAAACATAGCTGTATACGGGTAGACGGATATTCCCTTAATAATGTTAATACTTAGGTGTTAAAAGCACGTTCCTATACTCGATGACACGCACACAAGCCCACCGATAATGGTGCTGCTATAAGAAATTTACCCTATAAATGTAGTCAAATTTTAATCAATGAAAAACACGAATTTTGATGCGATGCACTGCGGTGACGATCTATGTAAGTAGACAGAATTATCATAATTAAGTAGCTATAATAATAGCCTTTTTACAAACGGCCTTGTTTGAAAATTTGCATGGTAGAACAGGCTGAAAAAAAAAAAAATTATAAAGAGATTTTGATGCTAATACGAGCGTGCGGTGAATCTATAGAGTTCATGTTTTTACTACCACTAAAAAGGCAATATTAATGTGAAAGATCTAGCAACACGATGCGCAGGCGCCACCTTTAGCTGCCATTAGCGCGTTTGAATAGAGGCTTATTGCGTTATGAGGATTTCTTAATAATTATTTTTGCAAACCGGCCCCCTTTAAAAAAACCAGACAATTACATCGTTATTTATTTAAAATAAAGAATTTTAATTCCGAAACAAGCGTGCGATCAAACGATACCAAACTTTACGCGAGTAAAGCCGCGGGGCACGTCTAGTGTAATAAATAGTTGACGTTCTAGTGGGTAAAGATAATAAATCTGGCAACACACGATGCGCAGGCGCCACCTTTAGCTTCCATTAGCGCGTTTGAATATAGAACGGGTCCCGATTGGGCGACGCCGGTTGCCCATTGGCGCCTTGTTACGTGATTTTGTTCTTTAAGTCTTTTTGCGAGATATTATAGTATTTATGGGATGTAGTAGAGAGAATGGAGGTTGTTCTTATTACTATTCAGTTTGAGATTTCTAATAAACTAGCATCGCCAACTTTTGCTCGCGTTTCGGTACTTTAATTTAATATTGAATGGTTAAAAGCTAATAAAATTAATTATAACTAATAGAAATTATAATATAAATTAAAAAAAAAATAACGTAAAATACCACAAGCCATATATTAGAAGACATACATAGGTAGGTAATTGGTCAATTTAATTCGTTAAAAAGCTATGAGAGAAATGACATGAGTTAACCCAAGAGTTTAATATATAAGTTTGATGTGACTCCTCTACAACCGAAATCTATATGTATAAAAGAAAGTCGTATTAGTTACACCATTTATAACTCGATAACGGCTCAACTACTTTGACTGAAAATTGGTGGTGATGTAGCTTAGAACCAGGAGAGGGACATTAGGATACTTTTTATCCAGTTTCCAGGGGAATAATTTTTTTATGAAAGTAAACGCAGACGGAGTCGCGGGCAACAGCTAGTCATATAATATTAGTAAAAAGAAAATTTGCATTAATATATTTTTATAATTATGTTTAACTGTATTAGTATTTAGATTTAATATTATAAATCCGAAAATGTAGTTTAAAAAGATTTAAGCAAACAAAGCGATTTTTAGTATGTAGTGTGGATTAGAATTTCCAATCATCAATCGTTCTTACTCCTTATACCTCCAAGCTGGCCTCACAACAAATGGTTTGCGCTAAGCGCTCTCATTACCAACACCGACTATTGGATACATTCGTCTCGAAGCCAGAATATTTAAGATAACAGCTATCTGAGGCCGTCGCTCAACGAGGAGGTCCCAATATAATACGTATAAAGGCAACGCATTAGGATTTAGGGGCTATACCGCACGGGGCGGGCGTCAGGTGCAGAAAAACTGGTAGGTATTGGATGAAGAAATGGCTTTCGTTTTTGATATTTTAGCTGAATTGTGGAGTTCGAATTCAGGATACAAGATAAAAGCTATTAAATAGAACTTTATTGTTTTGAAGTTAAGGTAATCTTTCGATTATATGTTATATGAGTTATATGCGCAGTGAAGTTATACGATTGTGGTCTTTAGGTAATGTCTCTAGGCGACAATGATTCTATATAGTGTCTAGAACCAGATCGCGGGAGATCAGTCATGCGCTTGAACAAGTTGCCGCTGAAGGCGACAGGAACCGGACAGACAATTGACAATCCTAATTAATATTAGAAATGTGAAAAGTTGGTGATAATATGCACAAAAAAAGCTGGACCGATTTAGTTGAAATTTGGTATGTAGATAGGTGATACCCGGTATTGTTCCTGGTTTTTTAATAAAGAGTGATTGCAATAGATTGTCCAGAGAGCCGTGTCCTCTTTGACCACAAACAAAGACGGTTATAGTACGCGTCACGAATCTTTAGCGCTGAACGAAACCTTCGCAGAAGTCAAAAATAAGGTATCGAGGTAACGGCGCGGCGCGCGGGGCGCGTGATCGTCGGGTGCGCGAGCGTTGATTGGTTGTCCCAGTCGTGTTGTCTTTCTCACACCAATACGTCAATTACGAGCGCGATTCTACCGATGCGCAGCTATTCACGTCCAGCGCTAAACATAAATGACGCGTACTATATACTTGATTATTTTGACCATATACGCTCTCTCAAAAGTGAATCAACAATAAAAAAAATGTAGACTTTAATCTTATTCCAAAGACAAACAATCTCCCATATAGTACCAAAACCGTTGGCGCCATTCCAATGCGGTTCGCGCCTAATTTATAAAAGGAATCTTCAATCGAACATTATATTCAACTGACCAATCACATCGCGGCGCCTTATCAACGGAATGCCAGCGGCGCCAAGCCGGCATTTTGTTTTTTAAACGACGAATATTTCAGATTGTTGCATTCCTTTTAAAATGGATGCTGGTAAATTATTTTTGGTATAGAAATAGGTGGGTTAAGTGAATTTCGATGGACGCTTTTGAGGAAGAGAACTCTGTCTTTATGGGGTATATACATTTACCAAGTTCCATATTTGTTCTCAATATACATATACGAGTATTGTTAATGTTAAAAGGTTGTAGGTACAATGCCAACTGTTTTTATTGCCTTGTAAAAACATTTCGTCGTTTTGTTTTTTATAGGGTTTATATTTTTATTATTATTCCATATTGGTATAGAATTATTTTTTACAGCTATTGGAATGTCCGAACGGTTTTTGTATGTTAATGTTTTTTTTTTGTGGTTGCGCTGTACCTAATTGGGGCCAGCAAGTATTACGGTAGTACGGTTCCTACGGAATACTAGGGTTCCTGTCGGGGTCAGCAGGCGGAATGGCGCAAGTGATCTCCGCTCCGACTCAAGGGCTAAGAGTGGCAGAGGGTTTTAGTGGGTATTCCTGGCCGTGCGGCGCGTCTAGCGTGCCGCACAACACCCCCAATGGCCAGGCGAGTCCCACATAACCCGTCGCACTTTACCATCAGCCACGCGGCGGGTATGCCTAAAAATTTCCCTCTATAAAAAAAAAGGGTCGAGTAATGTTATCTATTGGGATCTTACCGGTGTAGGTCCAAACCTTTTAAGCCAATGCCTCTTGATATTTTCCACTTTAATATAGCATGAAAGAATGTAGCTTACTTATGGTGAAATGATTCAGCATAGTACATCTAGTGCGAGATTCGACTATAGAGGAGAAATCCTCATAGAATACCCATAGGCGTTAAGCAAAGGCCCATAGAATAGAACGTAGAACTTCGACCAACAGAATCCCATAGTGTCCTTTCTTACCGTAACGTATAGGACATGGAACCTTTACAGACTTACACGATTAGAGCGTAAAGGGATACGGTTCACAAACTTTATCTCTTTACTAGTGACCTGCCCCGGCTTTGCTCGCATGTATCATGCATGTATCTATACTAATATACAAAGCTGAAGAGTTGTTTGTTTGAACACGCTAATCTCAGGAAATACTGGTTCGAATTGAAAAAATCCTTTTTTTATTGAATAGACAATTTATCGAGGAAGGCTTTAGGCTACATAACATCACGCTGCGACTAATAAGAGCGAAGATATAATGTAAAATGTGGATAAAACGGAGAAAATTATTCATCTTTGAGGGCTTCCTTTGCGTGCGCTGAGAAAACGGTTCAAGATACCAAAAAATATGAATGAAAGAATTATTCTTCTTTAAATGATCTAAAAAAAAGTTCACGACAGTATGTCTATCTTCTAAGATTGACTCACTATAACATATCTAATAATAGAAATAGATCCGACGGGGACGAAGTCGCAAGCAACAGCTAGTTATACATATAAACCTTGCTCTAGAATCACTCTATCTTTTAAAAAAAACGCACGAAAATCGGTTGCGTAGTAAAGATTTAAGTATACATAGGGATATAAGGACAGATAAAGCGACTTGTATTTTTTACTATGTAGTTATAATATTACTATAGATGCTTCCTGAAGCATGCAAAGCCAAGATAAATAACCAGCTACTAAAGGATATTGACAGTGCAGCGTGAGCAAGGAAGCAACCAAGTGCTCGCGAGGCCAAATATTTGCCCAAGTTATAATTGGATCGCGGGGGAAGATGCTGCGTAGTTTTTAATTTGCAAATTATTTCGCGCTCGAGTGTACACTGTAGTGATCCGCCGAGGATTAACGGTGTGCTCGGTCGAGGTGTACAGTCGTGCGGAAAGTGGTGTTTGTTTTTATTTAATTCAGTTGCTGTAAGTACGAAAGATGCATGTATGAGGTAGGAATCAAGTGTATTACATCCATAATATTAAGTCGTAGTATTAAAAGAGAGATATAAAGGAAACATTTAAGGAATACCACTCAGCATATGTTGGAGCTGCGAACAGCCCCAACGCTGATTGTCAGTGGCTCCTAAAAATGTTTACTTAACTGTCAAACTGAGTCTAATGCTGTCCTCATAAGTGAAGTCTCTAGATAATAATCTCTTGAATTGTACTTAAATTATTATGTCCACAATAAAATATATTTAAGATTCAGATGTTTAATATGTTTCAGTGTGTAGTTGGTGCTATTAACATACGTATTTGGTGTGTGGAAATATTTCTACCCACCTACTTAATTCAACTTATTATATTTAACAAATTGAACAAGTGTCCATAGGTTATAAAAACTATTAGTATATATGACAATTATAAACGCGAAAGTTTGTAAGTATGTTTGTAACTCTTTCAAACGAAAACTAATGAAAGGATTTTGCTCAAGTTTGGAATATAGGTAGGTAAGACTTTATATTACTTTACTAGCTGTTGCCCGCGACTTCCATCCGTGTGTACTTTCATATAAACTTTGACACCCCCTTCCCTCCTTATTCCCCTTTTTTCCAGTAAAAAGTAGCCTATGTTTTATCTCAGGCTCTAGACCATGTGTGTACCAAATTTCATTACAATCGGTTCAGCGGTTTGGCCGTGAAAGCGTAAAACTATAAAAAGTTTCAACCGCTCACGCAACCTTTTGGGGGTTGATTAAAAAAAAAGTAGCCTATGTCCTTCCTCAGGATTTAGACTATCTTTGTACCGAATTTCATTCTAATCGGTTTAGTAGTTTTAGCGTGATGGAAAGACAGACAGACAGACAGACAGAGTTACTTTCGCATTTATAATATAAGTATGGATGGGATACTCTTTATCCTGGTATTATCACGGAGACGGTAACCAAACGAATAAAACCGCGGGTCGAGACTAGACCTGTATAATGTACTAGTTGTGCCCGCGACTTCGCCCGCGTAGAAAAGTGACTGGGCAGCATTTTTGAAAATGCCTAACCCGCGCCAACAAAAGTTCAGCAAGTTCAACGTGATTCTTTAAACTGCCATAACTTTTTTATTTATCAACCGATTGACATGAATTACACACTAAATGTTAAGTGAAGCTTGCCTAAATATATCATTGAAAACCCCATCTAGATAGGATAAGCCGTTTCTGCGATTAGCGTGCACAAACAAACAGACAAAAATTTCAAAAATCATTGTTTTGGGTTCTATTGCGTTAATGAAGGTCTCCTATAATATTTTTTCTCATATATCTTCCATGTACAGACAGCGACTCGTTACGTTTTTATTATATGTATAGATTCCTAACTCGGTTAGCTATAAGTCCAACACCGATTTATTATCAAATCCAAGACATCGGGATAAAGCAATTACAAAGGAAAACGTTATTAAAGCACCGTAAACAATGTGCAAAGGGGGGGATTGTTCAAATCCGATGGAAAGTAAACAGCGGACCGGGCGGAGAGGCATATCGTTACTGGCTTGTTTTTGATACCAAGTGCTTGGTTATGTAATTGTTGTAGCGTAGATATATGTCATATATATATAAAGCGGAAGAGTTTGTGTTTGTTTGTTTGTTTGTTTGAACGCGCTAATCTCAGGATGTACTGGTTCGAATTGAAAAATTTTTTTTTATTGAATTGACTATTTATCGAGGAAGGCTTTAGGCTACATAACATCACGCTGCGACTAATAGGAGCGAAGATATAATGGAAATTGTGGAAAAAACGGGGAAAATTATTCATCTTTGAGGGCTTCCTTTGCGTGCGCTGCGAAAACGGTTCAAGATACAGAAATAATATGTATGAAAGAATTATTCCTCTTTAAATGATCTAAAAAAAGTCCGCGATAGTATATGTCTATCTTCTAAGATTGACTCACTATAACATAATAATAGAAATAGATCCGACGGGGACGAAGTCGCGAGCAACAGCTTGTCATATATGTGGGATCGGTGTTAATACTTTAAAAGCTTGATATGAGTAGGAAACTACGTCATTCGAAGTCCAAGTCATAGTCCAATATGTCTTTAGTCAACTAAGATACATGTATGAACATTTGAATGTTTTTTTTATACCTCTCCCGGATCATTGTCCGAGATCATTTTCCACATATATTTTTCCGGTGTGGGAATCGAACCCACAACCCTTCGCGCAGAAGGCAGGTGTATTACCTACTGCGCCAAGCGGTCGTCAAATATATCGTAATATATATAGAGTGATAATAAATTTTGTAATTAATTAATTTTTGAGGATGAATTTCACCGCACAGTGCGCCCCGTCGTTTTAATAATCAAGATCCAATAACAGCAGATGAACCTCAGATTCAACTACTGCTATTTCTCCTGTTTCCTCCTTTCCAAAGAAGGCTAGTAGATGCGGTCTGGAAGCCTTCTCTGCCAAGATGTTGGATAAGGCCTCTTTCGTAATTTTTCTCTCTATTTTGGCTTCCAGGTCGCATCTGGCAGCGCCGTTTATAGGGCAGTCTAGCAGCTATTTGAATGTTCAATTGTCAATGTATTAAAAATAACGGTTCGGAAATCAGTATCTACAATGAAGTACCGTCAAAATGGTAAACTATGGTAGGGCTATATGGCTATATTAGTCATATTATAGTCATGTAGACTACATGGTTTCATTAGTCTGTTACATAAAAATAGAATCTCTCTTACCTTTTTACTATTCTTCATAAATTTAAGGTTATAATTTTATATAACTACTAGTTGTTGCTACTCCGTCTGTGTAGTCGCGGAGATTTCATTACAATCGGTTCAGCGGTTTGGCCGTGAAAGCGTAGAATTATAAAAAGTTTCAACCTCTCGCGCAAACTTTTGGGGGTTGATTAAAAAAAAATGTCCTTCCCCAGGCTCTAGACCATCTGTGTACCAAATTTCGTTCTAATCAGTTCAGTGGTTTTAGTGTGATGGAAAGACAGACAGATTGACAGAGTTACTTTCGCATTTATAGTATTAGTTTTGATAATAAAAATATACCCTATATGTTTGTGTATAAAATACAATGAGTTCCTATATTTAAGAATGAGGATTGTTTATCTATTTTAAATAAATACCACGTCTTACACGGGATCTCGAAACAACAAAAACAAACAATAAATCTAATTTTCAACAAACAAGTCGTCAAAGTAGACGGCACTGATTGAGCCCATCAAAGCTAACCGCTCGGAAAAAGCATGTTTCACCCCTTTTTTATTTAATACTAAAGTTTCGTGCGTCTGCAAATTTGCTATGAAATTCGATGTTAGATGACCCATAACCGTGATGACTCTTTATCTATACATATAATAAAAACGTAACGAGTCGCTGTCTGTACATGGAAGATATATGAGAAATAATATTACAGGAGACCTTTATTAACGCAATAGAACCCAAAACAATGATTTTTGGAATTTTTGTCTGTTTGTCTGTTTGTTTGTGCACAATAATCTCAGAAACGGCTTATCCTATCTAGGGGGTTTTCAATGATATATTAAGGCAAGCTTCACTTAACATTTAGTGTGTAATTCAAGTCAATCGGTTGATAAATAAAAAAGTTATGGCAATTTAAAGAATCACGTTGAACTTGCCGAACTGTTGGTGCGGGTTAGGCATTTTCAAAAATGCTGCGCAAAGTCACTTTTCTTCGCGGGCGAAGTCGCGGGCACAGCTAGTCTAAAGTTTTTGTGAATGTAAGTATGGATGTTCGTTATTCTTTCACGCAAAAACGGCTGGACGGATCTAGTTAAAATTTGGTATGAAGATAGGTGATACTCTGGATTAACACATAGGATACTTTATATCCCGGTTTTGCCCGCCCGGAAATACCGCGTAGCACAGCTAGTATGTACCTAAATAAATTAGGTTGTTGAAAATATTTTAAATGTGTTTTTTTAACTATAAACATTCTATGCCCGTGTGCGCTTAAAGTCTAGCGTTGTGTTAAATTGTATATTTATCTTGAAAGAAGCGACTGTTTTTGATTTCTATTAAATTATTATTTTTCCTAGAAGTGATCGTGTTTTACTTGATAACGTCATCAGTTAGAATGATTGCTTTACTTTATTTTATTAGTAAAGTGTTTAAAACCAAATGAATAAATCGTGTTTCAATGTATTATTACTAGCTGAATTGGTATCAAATGAATACATATAAATTTATATGACGATTCAAAAGTGTTACTTTATGTAGCCTTATTGAATAAAGATACTTTTGACTTTGACTTTGATTTTGACATAAATAAATAAACTATAAGGGGTGCTGTTTATTGTTTCAGGTACCTATGTCTCAGTGGTTGCGTGGAGCGAGCCGAGCGGGCGGGCGAGGCGCGCGAGAGCATTCAAACCCTGATCACTATATGTGCGGATCTGTGCCACCCCTGTGTGGTTGATAGTGTGAGTGAGAACGCTGTTAACTAGAGAGAGATGTAGTATGTTATCAATGTTAATATAAATGTGGTACAAGTAAACGTGCTTTAAAATGATTGCTGTTTTGTGACGTCACAAATTGACGTCATTAAACAGTTAATAAGTAAATTCTCTTTTATCCTACGGAATGTAAATCAAGTGTTACTATAGGTGGCCTAGTTGAATAAAGATGCGTTTAACTTTGCCTTTGACTTATTGAATGATGTGTTATATTTGTATTTTTTTGGGGTTTAGGTGTTGCTATGTATTTACAAAAGAAAAGTATGTATATGTAATTTATTCCGTTATCTAGTTGCCATAGCACAAGCTTCGGCTTAGCTCGGAACTAGGTGGCGCTGTGTTTAAATGTCCCGAAAATATATATTTATTTATTTATATAGGGCAACGATCGCGCGACGGCCCGGGCGGCTCTGAAGAGCGCGCTAGGCACGAGCGTGTGCGGCGCGCGCGCGGACTTCTGCGGGCTGTTCGTGGCGGGCGCCGCGCTGGCCAGCTGCGGCGGCTTCGTGCGCGCCGCGCGCACCGCGCACCTGCTGCGCGCGCTGGCCGAGAGCGACCACAGCATCGTGCAGGTCGGTGCAGTGGGCATACGCGTACGGTCGTTTATGTTTAGCGCTGGACGAGAATAGCTGCGCATCGGTAGAATCGCGCGAGTAATTGCCGTATTGGTGCGAGAAAGACAACACGACTTGGGAACCAATCAACGCTCGCGCTCCCGACGATCACGCGCCCCGCGCGCCGCACCGCTACCTCGATACCTTATTTTTGCATTCTGCGCAGGTTACGTTCAGCGCTAAAGATTCGTGACGCGACCTATACAGCTGAGGTGTGACGTAGCACTAGTGGTGCTGCATCTGCAGTCAGTCGTGGTTGAGAGTAGTGACAGTCTACTCGTATGTTGCTCGTCGATGGACGAGAGTCCATCCTATCTTAAGAAAATAAATTGCGTTGTTTAGTTTTAGAATTGGTCGGTTTATCTCTTAGCAGCGATTTCTTCCAAGCAACGTTTTATAAAGTACACGAAATAAATTAAGTAGTGTGCACAAAAAAACATATAATGCTTTTTGAAAAGCGAGAGTATCTAAAGGACTATCTATTTGGTTTGTTTTGTTTTTGTGTGATTACGGTACCTTATATTTAGCAACCAAAATACTATTTGTTGCATAGTTAAGAGCTTATAATTACTTAATCTATCGATCTCGACGTTACAACATACAAGAGTCATCATCTAATGAATCTAGGCAAAGCGATAAAAACCGTATTGCATACGTCAGTGAACTAATAATATATTCCGGGCGCGCTCGCAATATCGCTCTACCTCCCTAATTAGTGGCCGTACCGCGCCGGGTTCCTTCCGCAAACACGCTCCACGAATGTGCTTATTGGCTGCTTTGATCGCTCTTGGGAATATCACTCGATGTAAAAATATCGTCTGCATTTACTTGACAGTTGGTTATGTGCACGTTTTTTAAAGTTTTAAACGCTTCTATAAGACATTACAAATAGAAAAAAATTGTACAAAAATATAAACGATTAAACTTAAAGATATATTAAAATGACTGTTATCAAATGACCGCCATTCGAAGTCGACTGCCCGCTTTTCCTATTTAAAAAAAATCTGTACTAAACATGAGTTCAGATATCACGTTAGAAAATCTACTCCCACGAAAAACATTAAATGTAAAAAAATACCAAGTCTCTTGATGCAGTCTTTCCATCGTAAAAAGTTTTGAGATCTCATAGAAGCCAAGTCCTATTCAAATTATTTTGTAGTTTAAAATCAACATTTAGTAATTGTACCAATAGTTTTCTTTATATTATAATTATAGTGACTTGGCAATGAGCACACGAAAAACAAATTAAAGTGAATATTTGGCGGAGTTGAAAGTTACACACACCGCATGCGTAAACTGAGTTTGTGTACTTTCAGTTCATTTACGGTAAGGTATTCTTAATTATTATATAGGAGCATGTAGACGATGTAGTAGCATAAGAATTAATCTGATCACAGGTCTCGTCAGTAACGCTTGCTCATAATTCCAGACAGCAGGCAGCTTTTAATTTGTTACTTTAAAATTAAATAGAATATATTATTATATTAAAAAACCCTCGTAATATTGACTCAATAAGCAAACTGTATAATTAATACACTTTTAAAATAAAAAATGTTTAGTAAATTAGCATTAAAAAATACTAAAAAACAATTTACCTACATATCGCTACCATATTTAAAGACTGTACAACGACAATTACCATTCAAAGAGCTTCAGTTTGTTCAACCGCCGGAGATGAGCTCTCGAACTTAATATGTGTGCTCGGAAATGGCGAGCGCCTTTTGTTGGCTCAGTAACGTACACCGCCGATGCGTGGCGCCCTTTGAGCTGTGGCCAACGATCATTTGAAGTGCATACAGTATAAGCACTCAACATGGGTAACTAGCTAATGTAATACATTATTTCGTTAAAATGTCTCGGAAGAATTAAATGACGATTACAATTTTAGATCTTATATTTCAGAATTAAGTCTTAACTCAAATATATATAACAGGACCTTTTTCATGCATTAATATGTAGCAAAGGGGCAACTAGCTGTTGCCCGCGACTCCGTCCGCGTGGACTTTAATATAAACTTTGACCCCCCTTCCTCCCTTATTACCCTTTTTTCCAGTTACTTTCCCATTTATAATATTAGTATGGATTGTATGTTCTTATTTTAAAAAGAGCATCTATCAGAGTTTCTTGCCCGGTTCTTCTCTGTAGAAACTGCCTTCCGAACCGGTGGTAAATGTTTTGTAATACCATAACGATTCAAAAGTATTACTATATGTAGCCTAATTGAATAAAGATACTTTTGATATTGATTACGTTATGATCCAAAATAAGCAGGCTGTCTCTTTCTAAAAGCCGATGTGCGCATCTTATACTACGGTACTAAAGTTGTGGTTAAACAAATAACAGTGAACGTTACGAGCGGGCATGTTTGATGTTGAGAATGTAGCAAATCGGAAAAGCAAATAATTCCGCGATTGGGGCTAACTGTGAGGGTCCATTGAAACCGCTACCGTTGAAGCCAATTTATTATCTACCCTCAGCTAGGGATGTCAATTCCTTTTGATTTCTAACTAATAGTTTAATTTTAATTTTAAACAATATTATAAATGAGAAAGTATGTATGGATGTATGTTTTGTTATTCTTTAACGTGAAATTGCTGCACTGATTAAGTTGAAATTTGGTATGTAGACAGGTGATACTCTCCCTGGATTAGCGTATAGGATACTTTGCTTCCCATTATTGTTCCGGGAACGGGAACAACGCGGGTAAAACCGCGGGGCACGGCTAGTATAGTACGCGTCATTTATGTTTAGCGATTGACGAGAATAGCTGCGCATCGGTAGAATTGCGCTCGTAATTGACGTATTGGTGCGAGAAAGACAACACGACTGGGACAACCAATCAACGCTCGCGCACCCGACGATCACGCGCCCCGCGCGCCGCGCCGCTACCTCGATATCTTATTTTTGACTTCTGCGCAGGTTTCGTTCAGTGCTAAAGATTCGTGACGCCTACTATACTTAAAATGCTAAGTATTTGGGTTTGGAAGTGAGTATGTTTCGATGTTTTTTGCTTCGTTCTCGTAAAATGGATTTGAATTAAGTTTGGTTTGCAGGTAGACTAGATCGTAGACTGTCGCATAGGTAGAGTTTTGTTTAGGTATTGTCACGGAATTGAAATTTACGCGGGCGAAACCTCGGAGCGGAGCTAGTATTGAAATCTGAAATACGCTCATTCTGGACTTGTTCAATCTGGGGTCTAAACTACCCATTTGCCAAACTTAAACTAAATCCGTACAGTAGTTATATAGGACAGAGCAGTAATTACATCTAATATATTAAATTCGTTTCGTGGTAGTGTTTTTGTGCTGTAAAATTCAGTTTTTCATTACATTTTCGCCTACATTTACACTCAAAATAATATACGGTGATGTATATTCGCTATCCAAAATGCTTTTCGAACCGTTAGTACAATATATTGTAGTTTTCTAAGTAGTCTTGTCGATTCCAGATATATTTGCCACTGACTTCTCTTTTAAAGATATAATTATAAATAGCTTATAATTTTACGTACCTTAACATTCTGTTTTCCTTTTTTAAACTGACTTGTCATTTCCTAGTTTTCAACTAACCGACATTACACAAAGAGAATGTGAAACATTATACTTAATAATCTATTAACAACCGCTATCCTCCGAAACACATCTGCGGTCTAATAAACTTATAACCGTGTTTATCTATTACACTGTACCCCCTATCCCGCTGTCCCGGCGTCCCACGGGTGCGCAATTATTCATGCCGTTCAGACATCAAAGATAGATCGTCCAGGGACCGGCTAAGCGCGTCTGTTTGATTTTTATTATTTTCCATTAGTCTTCTTTGTTTGCGAGCGATGTTTGTCTGTTGTGGTGGGTTATTCTTTTATTTATTTGATATTGGAAGTCTTATTGTAATTCGTGTTTGAGGTATTTCAGCCTAGTTGATCTGTAGCGAACGCTAGTAATTATATTTATTGGAGATCTAAGTTATATGCATCGTCTCGATATCGATCCATTGGGACCTAACGACCAGTCAATTCTTCGGCTGGATAGGACATTCCTTGTGTTTTAGAGAATAGGTTTCGTCTCCCTTTCAGAGATAGAAGCCGCTCTAATTATCCACCACCGGTTACTAAAACGATGGGCAATGACTTAAGTTCGAAAATAACGATTTACATACTCAACTACTCGTGACCATATTTATTGAGTAATTTTCAATCGCATAATCCTAAAATTACCGATATCGTTTCCCATAATTATATCTACAAATTTAAGAAGGGGGTAAAATTAACCGAAATCATTGCAGTCGCGTGCCGGCATTGTGTCGGTTTCCCTCGCGCATCGGTGTAATGTCACTGTGACAGCAAGTGACAGCTTTGACAGACGTCACATGTGTCACAATTGCGCGGGAATGTACGTTGTATGATATGTCATCCATATGCGTGAATTGTATTATCTATATTGGTGTGATAATAAAGTGCTTGTTAGGGTTTATGTTGAAGGTTTTATTTAAACATTGAAAAGCGAATTATATATATTACGTTATGAATTTATTTATTTTTAGTTCAATGAAAAAAAAAACCCGAATATAGAATAGAGGTACTATCATGTTGTTTAAATACTTTAATTCTATTTAAGAACAGTTTCTAATCGCGTTTTGATATTTATTCGAGACTTTTTTTTTTCGACATAGAACCATAGCGGCCAATTCTCTTTTCCTGCACAATTAGTAAATAATTTTTACATTTTAAACTTTGAAGACAAACAATTTCTAATGTAGTTGGAAGTCTTTCTCAACGTCATATATGTAATACCACTTGAATGGTCATGGTATTGCGAACAATTAGTTTGACGTAACCATAGAATAAACACTAAATACGTACTTAAATCGTGTACACGAGACAGTAACAAATCTTATCCCCAACATTAATTCCCATCACGTAGAGGGCAGCGGTTTCCGAGGTTTCATAGGTGGAACACACGCGATTGTAAGTCACGTCAGATTTGCAGGGATTCGCTAAATGAGGTGTCAGATGTCCGAGGAGTTAAAGCATCCGAGATAAGAGAGTCCGAATGAATTACTAAGTACTTTTGACAGTGCTTGATATATGAATAAAGAGAGATATAGCTGCATCATTTAACGTTAAGCATTATGCCGCATAATGCGCTCGAGCGTCCATAGACTTTTAAGACTATTGTTTTATTCGTGATTTGAAATGTTGGTAAAATAAATAAAGGAAATTCAAGCAGTCTATAGTTAAAATAAGTGGTAGTGAAAAGAACATTATTTGGCTAAACGATTTCGACTATTTTGGTCAGAGCTGAAGCCATAAACGTATAACGCGTAGATTAATCGTCCCTTTATAATCGGTCCGCCGTAAGTGAAACCAAATCTGTCTATGTAAGTATAAACAGCACGTTCATAAACTCGCTAACACTCACACAAGCCCACCGATAATGTTGCTGCGATAAGAAATTTACCATATAAATTTAAACCTACGTACGAAAAACATAAGAATATTCATGCTAATCGAAAGTGTGGTATATTGGTAGATTAAACCCTAATAACATTATTTTTTATCCTGTTTAAGACAAAACGAAAACTACACGTGTATCTTAGTTACTAAAATAAGTTAAAAGATGTAATAAAAATCTTTATACAATATAAGTGCTCGCGTGACGTGATCTCAAGCGATGTTACGTGGACGGAATGAAGATAAGATTTCAGAGAGCTTTGTTAATGGTCAGTCGCATGCACGTTTGTATCTGGTTGAGGAAATTTGTACTAAATATCTTGTTATGTACTGGCCACTGAATCTTAGAGTGAAAAGCAAAAGAGGGAAAGCAAGAGGTTTCTTTTTTACTGTTTTTCTTATTAAAATGATTTTTTCTCAATGTATGTGCTTTATAATAAATGTTTCTTTCTTTCTATATAATATTAGTATTGTATAGCGACCTTAGGTTTTAAATGCGTTGTTTTTATTTTTGTGTCAATACTGGCATAAAAAATAGCCTAGTTGTGAATACAAAGTGTATTCTACCGTCATGCCAAACTTCAGCCAAAGGCATTCATTTCTTTAAAGGTGTTTAAATAAAAACTATACATTCTACGCCCTAATGAATTGTTTTTGTTCTCGAATGTTCCTTTATTATTCCAGTAATTTAGTATGGATGAGTTAATAATGTCCATAGCCACAAACAAATCTGAGTGCCCGCGAACTTTGAGGGTAGCCCAACAAGATTATCCCGAACAAATTGTCTTAACTTTGTTTCTCTCGTCTCACCTGTGGGTTAAGCTTCCTTGAGCTTGTAGTTGGGAGTGCTTCGGTTACTGATAGCTGACGTTTTCTGAATCACAATGGTGCTATATCTGAAAGTAAACTGATCCATCTTATTGGTTTGTGTTTTAACCTTGACGTAAAATCTATAATGGACTATTAATTTTCAATGTAAATAGGTGTGAAATGAAAAGCCCGTATATATACCATACATTATGTACTAAATCATATACCATAAACAAATCTAAGATTTTTAGACTGTTTTAATATTTATATTTTTATAAGCCTGTATTCCTGTTACTTCAATTGGGCTGAAACTTGATACACATAATATGCCATTCGTATGTTGATGTTCTTTTAAAAATTCATTATTTATAATGAAATTTTGCCCTCAATTTTAAGAGATTATTTATGTATGAGACTTTCTTTATTGTGTAGCCGAATAGTGTGAATTGAATTATTATTATTTATTTGTATTAAAAATAACAACTACTACTCCTTGCCAGTTCATCGCTGTAGAAACTGCCTTCTGAAAGTCGTTGAATGAAAATATCATATCTTTATTCAACCACTTTCGTTTGTCTATTATCTAATTGTTTTGTCGTGTATATAGGAGGCGTTCGGCGAAGGCGGTTGGCCGATTGAGTTTAGGGCGGCGGTGGCGAGACTTCTGTCACAACACGCTCCCAACGAGAAAGAGGCGCCGAGGAAGAACACTTTGCGTTAGTATTAAATATTTCCTTTGTATATTATGAACACGTACTATTTATTTAGCCAAATAGTTTTCATATTATGAACACGTACTATTTATTTAGCCAAATAATTTAGCTTATCAGGGGGCCAACCACCATCTCTTATAGCAGTATTATTTTAATCTTACTTTCGAATTTTGTACCATGACATGCTTAATAATAAGCTTATTTTACCATTGTTTCGATCAGAAGTTTTGTGCGACAATACGTAAATCATTCACTCAATCCGTACCATGACATGCCTTTTGACAGCAAACAATATTGTTTATATGTCAAATTTGACAATAATAAAAAAGTTGATTATTTAGGATGGAAATAAGACTGTTTCGTAAAATTCTATAAGAAAACTGGATATTTTAAGTGCAAAAGTGAATAAAACAATTAAACTTTCGTAAATCTTTGTTAGAAAGTGGTATTTTTGTATGGAGGCATCCAAAATTATAGGTACCTTATTACGCGTGATTTTAAATATTATGTATAAGTTTTTGGAAGCGGATAATGTAAATAGTTTTGGAAGCGAAACAGACACATCCAAGCAACGTCGCAGAAATGTGAGGGACCACATAGAGGAAGTGGAGTTTATTTAAAAGATATAGGCTTAACGAAGGAGATCACTTAAAAGCTGTCTGATGAGTTGAGGCCTCTACTAAACAACCAACAGTTAAATCGACTGAATTGCCTGTGAAGAAAGAGGTATTTAAAATGCTATTTTATCGCCGGAAAGATATAGATATTTTATAAAAAAGAAATAAATATGTGTAACACTTGTACACTTTTAGGTACTGACTGCATTACGATTATATGCAACTGGGCTCTATAATCGTCTCACTGGCAAAATTGAAGCACATTTTACAGCACATCAAAATGTGTAAATAAGGCAAAAACCTATCCTTTCCCAGAAAATGACCACGAATGCTACAGAAATAAGCACAGTAAGCAAATTTTTGTTTTATACATCATATACTTATCACAGTATGACATTTTTTATGTAGAACAGATAGATGTGACCCACATGTTCAGACCCGAGCCAGCAAAACAACTAAATAATAATAGTATTCTTTATTAGGCAACAAGAAACCCATAAACTAAATCTTTGTGCATAAATTTATTATGAAATATGTAATTTTATCTTTGAGATTCCATAATTTTTTTAATGTATAAACATGTTTTGTTCTGAGTAAAAGATATAATTTAAATGAATTATTTAATTGTATTATAAGTATTATTTTAGGTGATTCTGGATATCCATAGAAGAGGACAATGGTACGAGAATGCCAATCACAGCTCAGTTTTACTGGTGGCCTCCAAGTGGTGACAATATAGTGCTCAAGGCTGGGCTATAGGGACTTCACTTGTTCACCAGCTATGGGAAATGCGTTATTTATAGATCTGAAAATAGAAGAAGTGTACATGAATATTAATTTTTAGCTATGTATGATATCAAAATATGTTAATCTTATTATTATTTACTGTATTTTTATTGCGAAGTGGGTGATAGCTCTTACTGTATTTACATTTTGTAATAAAAAAGATGCATGTGTTTATCTGAAATTAAAATACATTGTACAATGTTTTGTAAAGTGTTGTGTATTATTTCTCAACTTTGTGCAC
>JADANM010006225.1:7349198-7368426 GCA_026213755.1 Eurema hecabe | reverse complement strand
GATTTCGATTTTGGATTATTGTTGAAAATTTTTCATTTAAAAATTATTATTAATAATTCCGAAATTGAATGACTACTTAATTAAAATCAATTACGTACGGTATACTAACGTTAGAAGTAAGGGAATAACGAATTGCTCTTTCGAATTTTCAAAGAAATTGTGTGTTTGCGGGCGTTTGTAAAGCATTCTTATGAAGGCTCTTTTTAGAGGCTGGTAAGACATTCGTGATATCGTGATTGGGTTTTGGGTGTTAAGTTTGAAAATGTTAACAATAATAATAATAAATGTATTGTAATATATAACATTGTGGAGGAAGCTAACCTAACCTAACCTTACCTAACCTCGACCAATCGCACAACTTACTGACCGTTAGAGCCGAATGGTTCGATGTCAAGAAGTTGTATATATGCAAAGTCTCCAACAAATATCATAAGCGCGATTCAGAGCTCGTCGCAGTAGTTACGGTCGCCACAATGTTCTGAGCGACTTTTGGTCAATAACTTGGTATTTTGTTATTGAAAAACTTATTTCAACTTTATAAGCCATAACTACTGGTTGCAGTTCGTTGAAATTTGACATAAAAATCAATTAAACACTGGATTACAAGCTGGGATACGTTCCCGGTATTGTCCCGGGATTAAAAACTATGGGGGTAAACTCATAAGCTATAAGCTCTTGAGGATGTTTTACAAACGGCCGCGTAATATCTAATCAAATGTAGTTAGTGTCGCCATGTCAATGTTGTTAGCCATTGTGAATCTGTACACTTTTTGATGTCGCTATACATATTTTTCTATGGATGTAGCATTGAATATGACTTATATCATATATTAAGATACGGGAACCTATTTTCAACTCGTTCCTTTAATATTTTTGAAGTTGACTCTTCTTAGGGGATCGTATATGAGGTATGTCATTGATGGATTGGATTGGATTGTTTGCTGTGATAAGAATTGGTAATACTAAATGAGTCTATAGGAGTGATTATTTATTTATTATTACGATAAATACTTTGTTGTTTGTTCAAAACAATTGCTTCAACCAATATTCTATTAAATGATAATATAATTTTGGATTCAATGTAATGTTTACATTTGCAAACTATGTCCCGTAAGAAACTAGACGATGATTTCTTATTTTGATAGTTATTTCGCTATAGAGCCGTTCTTGTGGTGTTTTAAATCTAAATGAGTTCTATTTTTAAGATTATCATCAAAGTTTTGATTAAATTTCATCAATGATCTATCCTCGTATAAGATCCGAGATAAACGCACAAAACGTGCACTGTGCATAGTAATGGTTACTTAATTTAGTTGATTGCTTTTTAATATTTATAATTTGCATTTCACGAATGACTGATGCGGCGATAGAGTTAAATGATTGAGCGTGATGTTAAATTTTAATAGTTTTAAAATGTTTTAATAGATTTGTATGCTAAAAAGCACTTACTCTAAAGAAATTAACAATTTTTGCATAGAGATGCAATCTCTTTGGATACGTTTTGATCAGTACTATGTCGTAAAACTTATTCTTAGAATCTATGACGGCATTAAAATGTTGCAAAGATGCAAATGAATCTATCAAAACACTTTTAAACAAAAAAATAAATTGATGAATAAATTAAGAAATGGGTGTGCTAAAAGTGTGCCTTGAGGGACACTGGTAATAAGAAGCATGTATTATATTAACTTAAACGTTAATACAGGTTTGCTGTGATAAGAATTGGTAATAATTAGTATACTATTCGGCCAATGAATGTATTTGTAATAAAAATTTGAAAGTAATGAGAGTTTTTGATGGTATTTCGTTTGTGGCATCCAGTCAAAAGCTACGCACGATTCTTCGCGAAATAGTGTCTTCAATCTACGAACGATGTCACTCTAACTAGATCTGTGATTTATATTTATTGGTTATAGTATTACCGTCTGATTATATTTTTGTTTTAGCGATAGGAGCGGCGCGGTCGCCGAATGTATTACATCTGTGATTTTGTTTTTAGCGTTAATGTCTGTCGCGTGTAACTTTCATTGTCTAATTTGTATAAGCAAATAAATATTTGTGGAACTACTTGATTTGTGTTTTATTTATACCTTTGATATGAACTACAGAAATTATTAAAGTTTTATTTTAAGATAATCATGAAGTGCCTAATTAATTTTATAACGACAACTTAAAGACAGAAAATAAAAGGAATATTTTTTCTTTGAAACTTATCTAATATTATGAATTCTATTTGCATGTGACGATGTATCATGTAAGCATTGTTGCATTGACACGCATAAACTACTCAATTTATTTTGATGAAATTTAATACACAGATAATTCTAGAGTTGGCCTAACACATAACACACACTGTATTACGGTGGATATTAACACAGAAACGAGTTACGCGAATATTTATTATACATATACTAGCGACCAGACCCTAATTCGCTCGCATATATTAGACAAATAAACCTTCCTCTTGAATCACTCTATCCGATAAAAAAGTCCGCAAGAAAATCCATTGCGTATCTTTAAAGATTGAGGCATACATTGGGACAGGTTGACGAAAGCGACTGTTTTACAGTATACGACTAAAGGTGCTATAAATAACAGACCGAAAACACCTAGTTACTAGCATAAGTATTCGTATAAAAATAAAAAAAACTATAAGCAGAGTGGAGTCTCATTAACAAGGTCACTCGTAGACACGTGTGAAATACACATGCTATAAATACGGCTTTAATATACCATTCAGTCTCAAAGACGATCCATTAAACGGGAATGTTGACGATGTTACTGAAGACTAATAAATAGAATGAAAAGGGACGAGTTGGTTCATTCATGAAGTCAGTAGATTGGACTATGTAGGCTTTGGTTAATAATATATTTACATATAATCATAGCACTTAGAATCGCAATATGATTTAATGTACACACACTTTTTTCAACCAATCTTTTGTTTGTTATTGGTGGCCAAAACTGTATATATGTTTATATGTGAGTGTTAAAAGCACGTTCTTATACTCGATGAGACGCACACAAGCCCACCGATAATGTTGCTGCTATAAAAACCCTATAAATGTGCAAAAATTTAGATCTATGAAAAACATACGAATTTTGATGCGATACACTGCGGCGATGATCTTTGTAAATAGACGAAATTGTCTACTTTGAAATTGCCTCACATTGCGTGCTCATATTGCAGTTCTAAGTTATTATTCTACTAAAATAGGTATGTTTGTTGTTTTTTCACGCAAAAGCTATTAAATGGATTTGGCTGAAGTTCGGCATACAGGTACATTAGACCCTAATATCTACTCCTATAGCCCGGTATTGACTCGAGAACGTTATACGCGGGTGAAACTGCAAAGCAAAGCTAGTCGTAAATAAAATAAACCCTCCCATAGTGAAACACAATTATGTATTTAAGTGTAGCAGAGTGGTTCTTTGATGCGACAAATTTACATCGTCTCACTAAGTGGCGGGTGAGTTATGACTGCTACAGATCTTTCCTTTAAATTATAAGTTCTTGGGCGCGTTATGATCGAATTATTGATGTTTTTAATGCAAACTATTTTTAGGTAAAAAAATTAAAATTTTGAAAAAAACGGTTTTTTGTCTGTGGCAACTGTCAACGCGTTTGAAGTTTGGTAAATTGACTGTTTTAAATTTGTTTTATCTTTCATCAGCACGAATGTTCCATAATATTATTGATTTAAATTTTAAATGCTTATTTTATTATTTGAAGTTTTTTTTTATTTACGTCAATTGATTGTAATTTATGGTTTCTAATATTCGTTAAATAGCAACAGTAAATCGCGTTAACAATGTTTCTATAGATTCTACAATAATACAATAACGTTTTACCTAAACAAAAATAACACCTAAGAACTATTTAGGTATAATATATTGTAGTTAAACCACACACATTAATCAAAAGTAATAATCTATATCTATAATAATATCTATATAAAGCAGTAAAGTTTGTATGTTTGTTAAATTGTAAGGGGTAGGTAATCTCGGGATCTACTGAACCGATTTTAAAATTCTTTCGCCAATAAAAAGCCACATTATTGCTGAGTGTCATAAAAAGGATTGTTAACATTATGCTCAACGAAGTGGGCACAGGTCCGCTAGTGGTTAATATTCTAAAATATCAAACATTTTATAAGATGAAAAAAGTAAATGCGCAATACATTTATCAATCCACCATAATATATTTTAAACGGCCGGCAGAGATCGGAAGCGATTTTCCATTCCATCGCCGCCATTACAAGCGTTTCTCAGATTTTCCCGCTAAAATATTTTCATTGTTCGCTATTCATGTGTGCGTAATGCGCTAATGCTTTTTTAAATTTTCTCGACTTGACGACGAGTCGTTTTGATTATTGAATTTGCATGGAACTGTTTTATGGTGAAGTATTTTGCTTTTATGTATTTTTTTATTATTTTTTTTACAAAAAATTATATACGTGCAGTTTGTGATCAGAAAAAATGGTCTCCTTATTTTGTAGAAGTTACATAATTAAGTAAAAGTTATATAAAATATGCGAGTTAAACTGCAGAACATAGCAATTTTATAAAATAATTATAGAATTATTGCGCTTACATATTTTAGTTGTTGTATTAGTAAGCATTTGTTTCTTGTCAAATTTTATAACCTAAAAATGCTCAAAAAATAACGAGCACGTCCAATCGTGACTTCACTCTTTCGTTAAAAAGTCGTGTTTTTAAGTTACATACACACTTACTACCTATGAAGTTATGGAATCGTGCCGTCGATATTTTGTTCTATATTGTTCAGTGTCGTTGGTGTAACCATAAATAAAGCTGAGTACACATTATCTATTCAAATTGACGATTTGGTGTGTTGGTAACGTCACTGTCTTAGGCTAAGAGTGGGTTCGATTCCATGCTGGAAAATATGTATGGAATTTACTTTTCTGTCTCATCTAGTTACAAGCTCTGCTTAGTGTTGAACACGATGCGATTGTGTTAAGATTAGCGCCCTGAAAAATTATATAAAAGTTTAGAGTGTCAAAGTGTATCTTGAAAATAGAGAATTTGCTTGAAAATTCCAATATATTAAATTGTATTTTACTGAAATTAATTATTACTATTTTTCTATGTAAGAAGTTGGCTACCACTACAGCAAACGGCTTGTCATCCCACAAGAGATGTCACTGAATTTTGAGCGCTAATAAACTTATTTTCATTCTATCTTTTATAGGTTAGCAATGCATAAGCGATCTTGGTTTGTCGAATGTGTAAAAAATGAAGAATGGAACACTATAACATTTATCTAAATCGTATCAGCAGTTTCAAAATACTCATTGTACCTAACCTATAAATTTTAAACATAATTATAACATATTAATATTAAAACAAAGATAATATAAATCTTGAAAACCTTCGTAACTGTATCTTTAAAACAAAGCTCACGAAAATACTCTACTCGTTTATATTAAAAGTAGATATAAAATATTCCTATCACGTGTGTACGTGGCTTAAGATCGGGGCGCCACAGACTAAAAAACTACGTCAATTCATCGCTAATGGAAGCTACGGAAAGCGTGGAGTCGCCTGAAAATTATTACTAAATAAAATTTTATTTATTTTTTCTATCTATATCTATACTAATATATAAAGCTGAAGAGTTTGTTTGTTTGTTTGTTTGTTTGTTTGTTTGTTTGAACGCGCTAATCTCAGGATCTACTGGTTCGAATTGAAAAATTCTTTTTTAATTGAATAGACCATTTATCGAGGAAGGCTTTAGGCTATATAACATCACGCTGCGACTAATAGGAGCGAAGATATAATGGAAAATATGGAAAAAACGGGGAGAATTATTCATCTTTGAGGGCTTCCTTTGCGTGCGCTGTGAAAACGGTTCAAGATACAAAAATAATATGTATGAAGGAATTATTCCTCTTTAAATGATCTAAAAAAAAGTCCGCTACAGTATATATCTATCTTCTAAGATTGACTCACTATACCATAATAATAGAAATAGATCCGACGGGGACGAAGTTCCGAGCAACAGCTAGTTATAGATAAAACTGAAGTTATTAATAGGTCATGTTTTGGGTTTTGAAAGTATATTGTAAGGACTCATATATTGATCTAAAGAATCGATTTTGATATTTCCAACGTTTTTTTTTAAATAATTTCTTACTTCTATTATATGACTCTATATATTACTCTATAGATATCAATGCATAATTAAAATATAATATAAAATTAACACCTACTTAACATTTCTTAAAGATTGTCTGGAAGAGATGAAGTAAGACGTTTATTATAATTTTAAATGTTCAAAATAAATACAACGAATCAATTGACACTAGATTAAATAAAAATTGTTCAGTAGGTACTTTAGGTGTTACTTTTGAAAATACAAATAAAAACACAGACATAGTATCAAAACCATTATCATTCATTTCTTTTACTTTTACTCCTCTTCAAAAAAACACTTCCTATCCTTCAAAAAAATAAAAATAATTTTATTTCCTATAGCAATAAAAACCCCATCTTGTAATAGCGTAAGCAACATTGATTTATCGCTGAAACATTTATCCGAAACACTTGTACCGAAATAAATACAGTTTCAATCAGCTCCATGCATTTGGAACGCATTTGACGCGACCTTGTACTAGGGACCGTAGTATACAATAATGAACATATTTTTTAACAATATTTTTCAATACAATAATATTTTATATGTATTATTATTATGAAGAAAATTCGTCTATCTTAATATATATATATAAATCTCGTGTCACAATGTTTGTCCTTAATGGACTCCTAAACCACTTAACCGATTATAATAAAATTTGCACACCATGTGCAGTTTGATCCAACTTAAAATATAGGATAGCTTACATCCCGGTATTGACCCGGAAACGGGAATTACGCGGGTAAAACCGCGGGACACAGCTAGTAGTAATAATATATTTCTTTATAAATATAATTTTAATATAATTATAGGTTGTTATACTTTCATAGAAGCCATCCAAAAGCTTCACCGCTAAAAGCTTTGGGGCGGACATGCGCCTTCAGCGTAACATCTATTTCGGGACCTTACGCACTCGTGTATAATATTAAGGGCAAACATACATTTGGGAACGCGTCAGGTATACCTATATGACTTTTAACATACTATGTTATAAGAAAATGCTTAGTAAAATAAATATATCTATACTAATATTATAAATAAGTAAAATTTGTGTGTTTGTTAAATTGTAAGAGGTAAGCTCGGGATCTACTGAACCGAATTTAAAAATTCCTTCACCAGTAGAAAGCCACATTATTGCTGAGTGTCATAGGCTAATATAACAAAAGGATTATTAACATTATGCCCAGCGAAGTGGGCACGGGTCAGCTAGTTAGATTATAAATCTATTATTATTTATACTTAAGTATATTAAAAAAACCATAGCTGCCGCTAGGTCTTTCGATTTTATTTTTATTTTAATTGTAAAATAAATAATTAAATAATACGAATTATGTATAAATAAGTTTCTATAACTTATAAACCAAGAATGCTTGTTGCGATACTAATGGTTTAGTTTGTTATTCGTTGAATAACTGAGTAATTATTAAAATATGGGTTTGGTATTTGAAATTAATCTATTTAAATATAACCTAGCTATTTTTTTTTTATGCTATATGGGCTTGCGCTTGACCACGGCTCACCTGGTGGTAAGCGACGTCGTGGTCTACGATGGAGCGCGCTTGCCCAGAAACCTGTTCACCCGACACTTGAACACCTCCGAATTGTATCCATCGGGGAAGACCCACTCGGGGAGCTCGTTCCACTCTCTCGCTGTGCATTTGTTGCTTTGTGTTGCTGTGCATTTGTGTATTTGTTGCTTTTTACTAGTTCATCGCAGTTTTACTAATTATGTTTTAAAATGCACCTATTCTAAGTAAAGATTATGACGAATATACGTGAGCTTGATATTGTTACAAATATACCATTACAATGTTTTTTTTTGTCTTAGATTAATTATCCATGCTAATATTATAATTGCGAAAGTAACTCTGTCTGTCTGTCTTTCCATCACGCTAAAACTACTGAACCGATTATAACGAAATTTGGTACACAGATGGTCTAGAGCCTGAGATAAAACATAGGCTCCTTTTTAATCGGAAAAAAGGGTTATAAGGGGGGTCAAAGTTTATATGAAAGTCCACGCGGACGGAGTCGCTGGCAAACATATTTATTGATTTTCGTAATACAAATTTTGTGAATGCAGCTTAAAATATTAAGTTAGAAAGGGTATATTATTACACGATCAAAATTTACCAACTAAAAGCAAAGCTTCAAAAACAGCAAGATCATGCCTTGCAATATAATCATACCACCTAATTCTGTTAACACTGACCGATTACTTTGACCCTTTGGTACAAGCTTTATCCCTGTAAAGACAGGTCTTGCTAGTGGTCGGTAATCTACCCTATTCGCCATATGTGTTACTGATAACTATCGGAGGGCTATAATTAGATGAAATGCTTATAAAATGGATGACGCGATAGTCCTATCTGATTGTTGCTTTTAACATAATGTTTAATGTTCATACATATGCGAACAAATGGAATACATTGTTTTCACCATTAATCGCTTAGGATTTCTGGACTAGGATCTTTAAACTCTCTGAGGAGGTCAGAGAGAGAAAGAAAGTACAGATGACTACAGAGAAAGTGGACGATAGTAAACATCTGACGACATTAGACTTTACTATGAACAAGAGACTTTACCATATGTATGAGTAAGACGATTCTAGTGACCCATTTTTGCTACGTCAATAAAAGGATATATAATAGGAAAGAAAATTACAAAAAGTAAGCGTGAAAGATACTTTTTAAAGAAATTTTGTACAAATAACTTGAAAATTGAGGAGGAGGCTATCTTGTATAGATTATGATAGAATTATATAGATATTAAAGATTTTTCATTCATTACTTGAGCGCTCTAAACCCTGTAAGTTCTACACGTCAAATAAAAGAGTTATTTTTAAATGAAAATACTAGGATTTTTTAAATAATGTTACGTAAAGAATCTGATGATAACAAAACTACAGGGCATTAAACATGAATCACTAGTTATAAAACAAAATGGCTTACTCTGTCCCTATATCTTTAGTCTTTACACATCCGATTTTCGTTGAAGTTTTGTTTGATAGATAAAGTTATTCAAGAGGAACGTTTATATGTATGTATAATACATGTGTAATAAATGCGAGCGAAGCCGAGGTTGGTCGCTAGTAAAGTGTATCAACATGTAGATATTGTAATAATCGTGCTAGAAGCTAGTTATAATTCCCGACAGGCCACCCCTTAATTATAGGGATGGGTCTGACTTATTGATTCCGAGGGTGATTTTTCAAATTCACCTCTGTTTTAATGCTTCGGACACGACAACTTTGAATAAATTACTGATAGCAAATCGTGTTTAATAACGATGTTCTAATGAAAGAATGGCTTTGTTTTTATGGGGATTTAATATTATAATTAAGTTTTAAGGAAGGAAGGATAAAGGAGAAACCTTAACAAACCAAAAATAGCAGTTTTAGTTGTGGTGATCGATTAGAAATAGCATAATATAAAACAGTTTTTTTATTAGTTTTGCTTGCTTTGTCGTTCGATTGCTGACCGATTGCGTCATTCCAGATACCGTATTTTGGTATTTTACTGAAAATATCAATATCGTCCGTAGACAACGAAGTTATTGCCGAACAGATATAAAAAACCATATGTAAAACCTCCTCCTTTTTTGAATTTTGAAGTCGGCTAAAAAATATTATTTACTTAATTAATAATTACTAATAACTTAGCTATTACTATAAATAATAAAATAATCCTATAAGTCTGTACTACCTATATATTTTTATATTTGTTTTTTTTGTATGTGTCATAATAAATTAAAAAATAAAAAATACGTCGAATCGGTCTCGAATTTCGCGCTTAACTAACATGTTTTTTTAAATTTTTCGCATTATATTTTTAGTAACGATAGCAAAACAAATATGATTACAACAAGTGCATCAGTAGCAGACAACATAAACACGGGAATCGAACCCACTGCACTTGAGTTCATCTGTTCAAATATTACTCGCAGAATGGCTGTGACATTCTGAATGGTGTTTTGATTGTTCCGTACTTTGTATTTTTAGGAAAAATGTTCTTATAAATGTATTAGGGGAATATTTTTAAAAGTTTAGTGTTTTATTTATAAATAAGTACAAAGTGTAGTTTTTTAAAGGACGGCAACATATCAGTGATGTATATACATACTCAACAAGACTTCATGGGAACTTCATAACCATTATACACGGAGGGCCGCGCATATTATGCATGTACTATACATATGGTTTTTTTTTTAAACCCCTCTCCCGGGTCATTGTCCGGGATCATATACATATGGTTTATAGGTATAGTGTAGTATTCATCTTGAATCACTTTTCATCTTTTAAAAAACCACATCAAAATTCACAATCCGTTGCGTAGTGAAGATTTAAGCATACATACATAGGGACAGACTGAACAAAACGACTTTGTTTTATACTATGCTAACTAGCGATCCGCCCCGGCTTCGCTTGTATATATTTTGTAATAAATTGAGATGTGCATGAAATGAATTGATATGTAGGCTATCATATCCTTTAAGTTAAATCAACCTGCGCAGGGTGTGCAAATCTAATTTAAAATCGGTTCAGTAGTTTTGGAGTCATTCGCGGACAAACAACGTGACACGTACTAATCTTAATATATATATAAATCTCGTAAATGAAGATGATAAAAAAAACGAGAAGTCGGAGCTTGTTCGTCACTTTATTACATCATTCAATACAACTAGGTTCAAAGCGAGTCCTCCTCGGTATATGGCAGTGGCTCGCGTCGTTTGCCCCCTATTATAAAAAATACGAAACTGATTAACATGACCGCTGAGTAATAACACAGCTCGCCCACCTGGCGTCACGTGAGGCTCATCATTAAATTCAGATTAACTTTAGGTGCGGTATGACGCATCGCACCCTATAACTTTTGCGGATGGAATAACTATGAAGATAGTAAAAATCGAAAATATTAATATTATTAAATTAGAAATTTTTAAAGACCCCCGACAGGCAGACAGACACGTCAAACTTATAAAAGTTGTTGTTTTTTGTGTTGTACAACCTGTACCTCGCATTTGATACTTGAGCATATTTGCAAACATTCGGTTTTTCTTCCAATTTAACCTCCACAACTTTTAAACGGCTGAATCGATTTTCATCAAACATGTCTAATATAAGAACACTCACCCGTAAAACACCTGTAATACAAAAAAAATTAATTGAAATCGGTTCATTTGTTCGGGAGCTATGATGCCACAGACAGACAGACAGACAAACAGACAAACCTATAACACCCCTCTTTTTGCGTCGGGGGTTAAAAATAACTAACCCGTCTATTAGATATAACAAAAATGTAGCACCAGTATTTATTACTTTGTCAAAATAACAAGACTACTTAGATATAGCGCTTTAAAGTTACGGAGTGAGTGAAGGCTATTGACGTCACAATGTAGTAGAAAACGTTTATAGAAGTGACGTCATGTCACTTTTCAAATCAATGTATCTGCTTAGGTTTTGGAATGATAAGTTAACTAAAAATACGTATCTATTTTGCATCAAATAAATTATCTGATGGATTAAATTATACGAGTAATATTACAGTAATCATGTTTAAGTTACAACTAGCTTAACGATTTTGCTCGTCGAGGTTGTTCCTGTTTATAGTGTTTATATATTTTAATAGAAATTTTTACTTAAGTGTTATAGAGGTGCGTCTGAGAATGTTTCTATAATAAAAGAAAAAAACATTATTTTTAGAATCTGCCGCTTTGTCATTTATAATAGATTTTTAAATCCCTAACAAAATGCCCTCTATGTTTTAGTGTTTCTTATTTATATTATGTACTTGTCAGACAAATTCGACGACCGCTTAGCGCTGTGGTAGCACAACGTCTTTCTGCGCGAAGGGTCGTGGGTTTGATCCCCCACCGGAAAAATATATTTGTAATTTACATTTGTATTTTTCTGAGGTCTGGGCTTATCATGTATATGTAATTTATCCGTTATCTAGCTGCAATACAAGCTTCGGCTTAGCTCGGAACTAGATGGCGCTGTGTATAAACGTCCTGAAAATATTTATTTTATTTATTATTTTTTTTATATATTTAAAAAAACCCAAACAAAATGCCCTCTATAGTTATGTGTTTCTTAGTTTCATGTAATTGTCAGACAAATAAACACAACATTTATTTAATTAACAGTATTACGTACACACGTAATGGATTACGTAGCAACGTTGGTCTCAGATTTCGAGGCCAAAAATTTTATGCGGAACCATGCGTCCCTCGCTGCCCCTACAGAGGGTTGTAAAAGCATATTTATGTTCGATGACACCCCGTCTTAGCGTCTAAGACGGGGTTGTTTGGGACGAATTTATTAGGACAAGTTTAGGGTTGATTGAGAATTTTTTTATATAGTTTTCTTAAGTAATTTTAATAGCTAGAATCGTGCAAATCTCTTTGATATATTGATATAAATCACGTGATTTAAAGTAAATTGTATATTTCTTGTGTCTAGATTCATTGTCTACTAGCTGTTGCTCGCGACTTCGTCCCCGTCGGATCTATTTCTATTATAATGTTATAGTAAGTCAATCTTAGAAGATAGATATATACTGTCGCGGACTTTTTTTTAGATCATTTAAATAGGAATAATTCTTTCATATATATTTTTTTGGTATCTTGAACCGTTTTCGTAGCGCACGCAAAGGAAGCCCTCAAAGATGAATAATTTTCCCCGTTTTTTCCACATTTTCCATTATATCTTCGCTCCTATTAGTCGCAGCGTGATGTTATGTAGCCTAAAGCCTTCCTCGATAAATGGTCTATTCAATAAAAAAAGAATTTTTCAATTCGAACCAGTACTTCCTGAGATTAGCGCGTTCAAACAAACAAACAAACAAACTCTTCAGCTTTATATATTAGTATAGATATAGATTACTTGTCAAAGTTAAAGTCTTGAGTATCTTTATTCAATTAGGCTACATATAGTAACACTTTTGAATCGTCATGGTATTACAAAACATTTATTCACTACCATACGCTCTGTGATAATCTGAATTTAACCGGAAGACACGTATGTCTTCGGGTTTCGGCAAAGTAAAGACTTTTATAGCAAATATATAAAGATTTAAAGTGTTTAAAGGGTCTGTCCCTATGTATTTTTAGAACTTTAAATCTACTCTACCGATTTTGATGCAATTTTTTTTACAGACAGAGTAACTTAAGAGTATGATTTATAAGTATAATATATCCATCATATTATATACATGCGAATCCGGAACAAGTCACTAGTATACATATAAACAAACAAAACTTCCATTATCTTTTAAACGACAAACATACCCTCGGGCGAGAGTAATTAATTCCGTTGCATGTCTGTCCGTGGATTACTCGGCAATTAGGTGATTGCAACCCTTTATCCGTTTTATCGTGTGATCTAGCCTTTTAATTGGAGTGGCAATACCGTTGTCACGGATGTGTTGACGGCTTTATAAGTCTAATTAGAAATAGGTAATAATTATCAATTGGTTTTTTGGTGATTGTTTAAAGACCCAGGTAGTTTTTTTTCCAGGTTAATTCCGGGATATAAAGTTTTCTACTGCTAATTCAGGAAGTAATCCAATGAGTCGTTTTAGCGTGTAAGAGCAACAAACATACATTTTCACAAAACTCACTATGTGATATACATTTCCTATAAAAAAAGAATTTTTTGTGTTTGTTTACTTTGCATTGAATAACCTTCGGCACTACTGAACCGATTCTAATAATTTTTACAAGAAAACAGACAAAACCGTAGGGTGTAGTTATTAATCAATAAACATACAAGACACTGTATGGTGTAGAGACTCTAAACAAAGACTGGGAGTTTCAATAACCCCAATATGGATGTCAACCCGAATCATTTAGACGAGAACGATCTTTTTGTTCAGGACAATGGTTCGATGTGATTGCTTCGTGGGAATTAACTTCAATATTATTCTATGATTCTATGGGTCGAAATCTCGAAATATCGAAACGAGAATTACCTTGCTTACGTCATATAAGGTCCCACAAAATTGTCTAGGTTGAAATGGCTACATTTTGTAGTGAAGTGTCACTTGCTAGTTATTTTTATTCTCTACTAACTGTTGCTCGCGACCTCGTCCCCGTCGGATCTATTTCTATTATTTTGTTATAGGGAGTCAATCTTAGAAGATAGACATATACTGTCGCAGACTTTTTTTGGTCATTTAAAGAGGAATAATTCTTTCATACATATTATTTTTGTATCTTGAACCGTTTAAGCCCTCAAAGATAAATAATTTTCCCCCGTTTTTTCCATATTTTCCATTATATCTTCGCACCTATTAGTCGCAGTGTGATGTTATGTCGCCTAAAGCCTTCCTCGATAAATGGTCAATTCTATAAAAAAATTTCAATTCGAACCAGTAGATCCTGAGATTAGCGCGTTCAAGCAAGCAAACAAACAAACAAGCAAACAAACAAACTCTTCAGCTTTATATAATGATATACTGTATAAATATTGCATTATTTTTCGAAGATAATATTTAAACTTTAAACATGAACAAAGGAGGCAACAATTTAAGTTAAGTGAAAGCTTAAAATACTATAGACATTTATTAATAGTAATCTATCTTCAAGTCCCAGCGTCAACATTTACGTAGTGGAAATCAATAGCAATTGAGAATATTACTCCGGGAGGGAGGGAGTGCAGCCGAGCGAAGCCACTCGGTCACATTAGTCGCACTAGCTGACACTTTATTTGTTGACTGTACCTACGTTAAGGAGGGAAGCTTTTTATGCTATCTGTATAGTACGCGTCACGAATCTTTAGCGGTGATCAAAACCTGCGCAGAAGTAAAAAAATTAGGTATCGAGGTAGGGGTGCGAGCGTTGATTGGTTGTCCCAATCGTGTTGTCTTTCTCGCACTGATACGTCAATTACGAGCGCGATTCTATGCGCAGCTATTCTCGTCAATCGCTAAACATAAATGACGCGTACTATAGGTACTTCTGCACTTACGATATAGATAGTGCTGCAAATTTTTGATGTAAGTACATTTAAATTTTCACGTAATGATCTCGTTAGAAACGTATAATATGTTTGACATAAGAACATCAACTTGATATCAGATTTAATTCATTTTTTTGTCAGATATAGTATAGTACGCGTCATTTATGTTTAGCGCTGGACGAGAATAGCTGCGCATTGGTAGAATCGTAATCGTATCGTAATTGATGTATTGGTGCGAGAAAGACAACACGAATGGGACAACCAATCAACGCTCGCGCATGACGATCACGCGCCCCGCGCGCCGCGCCGTTACCTCGATACCTTATTTTTGACTTCTGCGCAGGTTTCGTTCAGCGCTATAGTTTCTTGACGCGTTCTATACTTATATTAAATAAAATAATTAAATGTCCAAAAAGTAAAAAGAGACCTACACTTAATATCATAGCTTTATAGTGCGTATCTCTTTCTCACATTACCAAACGAACAGTTTCTATATTGTGCGAAAGAGAGAACGCTCTATAAAGCTGATATCAACTGTTCTCTTTCTAAAAGTCTATGTAAATTATTAATTAAATGATATTATTTTTAATAGATTTGTTATACATCACTTTCCATAATTTTGCAATTCACTACAAGTCAAAACGATAGAAAAGAAATAAATGATGCAACCAACAAAAAATAGATAGTTTTGTCAGTTGCGCGCGAATGGAAATAAACATAAGACCGGCGACCAATCACGTAAAGGTGAGACGTCCTAATTGGGATGTTTTTGCGTCTTCAATATTTTGCGCTTCTAACTCATCTATTTAATATAATATTATTGAGCCGGGTATTGTGTATCTCAATCGGGCTCCCCTTTAATTACTGCTAACGACATCGCATGCGCGCGCGCACCATCTGTCATTAATTATCGTCACGGTATCATCGCGATATCACGACATTAAATAAAACAACAGCCCTTGTTTTATGATTTAATACGATAGAATTTAGATTCGAGATTTTTTGGGCTCTTTTACTTTCTGCTTTTCTTTTTTAAAAGCATAACTATACAAGAAGCATTTGTATTTCGAGGTAAGGGAAGGTACCCTTTTTAACCGACTTCAAAAACAGGAGGAGGTTTCTCAATTCGACCGTAATAATGTTTTTTTGTATGTTCGTGCATAACTTTATCGTTTATGGACCGTTTTGATTTTTTAATAAAACATATTTGTTACGATATGAGGGGTTCTTGTGACTGAATTTAATTTAATAACACATTCATGAACATATTATATAACTATTGTAGCAAGTAAAAAAAGGCTTTATTATTTTTTTTTTATTTTATTTGTTACGATGTGTTATTAAATAATTACGAAGGTCTTTCCCAATTCGCAAGAAAACATGATTTTTGCGATTTTCGAGTCATACTTAATATTAAAATTACTTTATAAATGTCATGGTACTAGAGAAATACGATGCACACATTCAAATACAAAATACTTAAAAAAGTAAAAACCGAACCTTATCGAAAAGTTAAAATAATTTTCTCATCGCCAAATTTGTGGCGAGTCACCTTAAAATCGACTTTATCATCTGTCAATCTGACGTTTCGTAGTCGGCCATTGTTGTTCGCGCCCAATGGCGGCCCGCTTTGAATTTCGAGTGTTTTCTTTTTAATTTCAAACGACTATTGTTTCATTCCGTTTATCTATATAACTGAGATTCTATCGGAATGGGCGCTTATATAATTATACTAGCTGTGCTCTGCGGTTTTGTTTTCATTTTTGAAATAGCTTCTTGCCGGTTCTACTCCGTAGGAACTGCTTTCCGAAATAGTGGTACAATTTTATTTTGTGTGTAATATGTACTATGATGATCTAAAAGTGTTTTGCAGATATTAATTGCTAAATTTTGCCTAGTTGAAAAAAAAATTGACTTCGACTTTACATGTAATCAGGTACATAAGTGTAATGTTGCAAAATATATAAAGTTTATCTTATAAATAAAATATCTCAGGCAAAATTAACGAATAAACGAATTCGACATTTGAATTCGTTTATCGTTTGATTTAAAACGTAATTTTTCCTTCTATTTAGGGTTTTAGCCTTTTTGGTAGCTATAATTAAGAAAAAAAAAACAATATGAACAAAAAATTCAAAGAGGTCGATATTTTTTTTTTTAAGAAAAAAAGAATAAAACGTCTACGTTGCACATTAGCCATCACAATGGCCAATCATAGGGGAAATAGCCATTGTCTATAATCATTGAATTCACCCCCAAATGAGAGTAATTTCAAAGTCGCCAGTCATTGACCCCGATAATATTTTGACAGCTACAACAATATGTTCACGACTTAAAAGCTTTTTTTTGTTTTTTTATTGGCCGGATACTTTGGAAATGGGTAGCCAATTCTACGTCATTGCGTTGTTATATTTTTTCTTGTGATTCAAAAAAAGGATTTAAGCAATTCTTTTTATATATATCTAATTTTATTTGAAAAAAGTATAAGATATATCATATTACATATAACATATTGTATTTATGGGGACACATTTTCGAATTAAAAAAAAATCCCCCTAATATAATATATTACTTATATAAAAAAAATATATTACTAATATTTTTACTCAAGCATCTAAAGGTAATATACAAAAATTACCTATTTTGTACCTATATTTTTGATATAATATGTATTATGCTAGTTACAAAATTACATCTTAGAAGGTTGTAGATATACTATGCTTCTTCCTTCTTTCTTTGAGATTGTTATTTTTAACATATTCGCAGACAAAAGTCTTATCATCTATATACATATAAAGATAAATTCGAAAGTGTACCTATTTCTGTGTGAAATCAAAATACAACTGAATTACGAAAAACATAAAAAAATCTAATAATCAACGTGAAAGATCTATAAAAATTAACCACACTTATTACCAATTGTAGATCCATAAACATAATCACTAAATTGTGGGGTACAAAATTACTGGACCGTAAAGAGTGCGATGTACCGTAGAATGTAGACCTTAATATTATGCGGTGAGAAACGAAAATGATTTGTATATAGATATGTTATGACATGGCTGTTTTGTAACGTAGCCTTATCTCTTTCTAAGATTTATAGGCTAAGAGTTGACAATTTTACAGGTTACATTAAAATAATTATTGGACAAAATTTCTGTTATATGTTTTTAAAAATAATAATTGTATATTAACTCATTATTAAAATTGAAAATAAACTTACCTATAAAACGAAGGGTTTTGTTTTAATTAATTTGCGTTAAAGTTAGATGTTTGTATGTTTGTAGTAAATGTAACTGAGTATGTAGTATGATTCTATCAATTTCAGTATCAATCAAATAGGCATATAGTGATACTTTTGAATCGTCATGGTCCTAGTTTTTCAATTATAGCATTATTCATTCATACCTATATCGAGAACTATCAAAAGCACTAATTAGTGCTTTCGCTGGATGCGTGTACCTAAGTAACTTGACTTTGACGGAAATGTCGCACTATGCTATGTAATTGAAAAACAATTACCAAAAAATTATTTATCCTTTAAAAAAGAGGTTTTTCTTATAGAATTACAATAAAAGAAAGTGGGTCACCGTCCTGCGAGCTTTAAGCCACAATATTCCGACATTATTCCAGACATTAGTATTATATTTAAACCACTTTCAAGAATTTACATTAAAAAAAACTTCCACTTTACTTAAAACTTTATTCACTCAATATCATAACATTTCAATTCATATGAATATTATTCAAAACAGGAATTCCTGGAAATATTATTTAATAAAAAATAAAAGTTAAAGGCTCTTATGTCAGAAGGCTTCGAAATTTAAAAGCAAGCTCCGCCTTTCACAGCAGGCGGCAAGCGAGCGATTGGCTGAGGCTATGCGCCGGCGCATGATAACTAACAAATATTAATATTCATTTCTTAGAATTTTTACATATTGTAACATTTATCGGGCCTGCTCGTAAGTGGATAGCAATTTGTTGAACCTATTTTTTTAACTGGCTATTTATTTTACAGTTATTTTATACTGTCTTGTATTAACGAAGGCTTTTTTTAAGTTGTTATCGATACTCGTATATGGTACTGTAATAATTAAAATAGGTTTATA
>JADANM010006225.1:7333961-7346042 GCA_026213755.1 Eurema hecabe | reverse complement strand
TGTTTGTTAAGGTGGATTTAGACTAAAAGAACATAGAGCTAGAGCTAGAACTAGAGCATTCTTTCGTTAATATCTAGTGTAAACTAAAGCTTGACGTATCTATTTACATCAAACGAAGAACGAACTAGAACAAGAATGTTCTTTCTTAATCATTTGGTGTAAACAAGAGATGAGAACGCTCAGTGGAGCGAGCGCGTCCGAACACGCTAGAATGTTCTAAGCAACTGTTTACGCGCTCTTGCGCCGTTTACATCGAGCGAGCGAGCATTCTTAAAATATTCTATAGAATCTTTGCGAACGCACTAAGAGCAACGAAAGAATGCTCTACGCCTGTTTACACTAGAAGAATTTGATGTAGTGGGGATAGAATGAGCATTCGCTCGTTTGGTGTAAATGCACCTTTAGGTTAAATCGATATTGTATAGTTTGTTGTAGCATTTACTTGGTATCGACCAGGGATTTTATGGATATGAAATTATTTCGGATTATTTAGCTAATCTATACTAATATATAAAGCTGAAGAGTTTGTTTGTTTGTTTGAACGCGCTAATCTCAGGAACTACTGGTTCGAATAAAAAAATTATGTTTTTATTAAATAGACAATTTATCGAGAAAGGCTTTAGGCTACATAACATCACGCTGCGACTAATAGGAGCGAAGAAATAGTGGAAAAACAATTCAACGGGGACGAAGTCGCGAGCAACAGCTAGTATATTAATATAATGGTTTTATTTATATTTCATCATTTGGTGGGAATTAAAATTAGTCTGTGAGTAATTATTACAGCTATTTAAACTGAAAATGACTATAAATAAATGTTGAGTGTTATCTTATTTAAAGGCTTATCAAATGTTTATTAAAGGTTTATTAAAACTAAATTATATTAAAGGGAAAACTACCCTCAACAAAGCACACAACCCAAATACCACCGATTCCATGTACCACGTCAGTGCAACCACGACCACTCTGACAAGAGTGCCCGACTAAGAAGATCTTATTTATTTAAAATATTAATTATCCGAAACTTTTATTTTTGGTTCGGTGACGGTTACGGAGCTCCCTAACATCGCTGGTACCGACTTCAAAGTTATAAAATACTAGCTGTTACCCGAGACTCCGTCCGCGTGGACTTTCATATAAACTTTGACCCCCGTTATAACCTATTTTTCCAGTTGAAAAGTAGCCTATGGTCTTTTCTCAGGCTCTAGACCATCTATGTTTGAAATTTCATTACAATTGGTTCTGTAGTTTTCGCGTGAAAGCCTAACTGACAGACAGACAGAGTTACTTTCGCATTGATAATATTAGTAGGGATCTATTGAATCATTTCTTTATAGTAATTGAATATACGTATAACTTTGTGTGAAGCATTTTTTTTGCTTTTAAGTTTGAAGTTGGTTTATTTTTGTTAAAAATGATTTTATTTATGAATCAAATCCTTATAGTATATTGTTACTTAGCCCTCGCAGGACGGTGACCCTTTTTATGTATGAATATTGTAATGGTTCTTTTTGTACCTACCTTTTAATTTTCAACCGACTTCAAAAAGGAGGAGGTTCTGAATTCGACCCGTATGTTTTTTTTCTATGTTTGTTACGCGATATCTCCGCCAATTATGAACCGATTTGAACGATTATTTTTTTGTTGGATTGGTATTATTATGAAGTGGGTTTTATTTTTTTTTTAAGTTAATTATGAAAAGCAACCATCAGAGTTTCATGCTGGTTCTTCTAACTAGAAACTGCTTTTCGAACTAGTTAATCATTATTTTGTTATACTATGACGATTCAAAAGATTAACTACATGTTTGAATAAAGATATGGTTAACATTGACTTCATCAAAATCGTTTCAGCGGTTACAGCGTAACACCGTTACATTAACAACGTTATTAAGGATGGATGTTTCCGTAAGGTCTACCGTATGTTATAAATAGTCATCTATTTGAGAAGCACTTACATTCTAAGTGGCGGTATCGCCTTGTATGAAAAAACTGGCGCCAACCGCGCTTTGATGTGCGTGTAAAAATATCGAGGTGCAACGTCATTTGTTTTTAAGTGTACCTATGTAGCTACATGTCACGCCTCGCTGCTATGCTCGCTTAGATCATAGTAAAAGTGAAAGTGAAAGTCAAAGTCAAAGTTAAAGTCAAATCTTAGTTTTATTCGAGGTTAAGGGCAAAGTCAGTCACTGTCATAGTCATAATAAAATACTAAGATAGAGGCATAGTTAAATCCAGTCACAGTCAAAGTAAATTGACAATAGCGGAATACAAAGTATTCTAAAATTAATATAGGGTCTAAATCTAATCAACCTCAAAATATTTTAAACTTCAACCAAAGTTATTTTGTAGTTTTTGTCTGTTAAATTTACAAAGATTTTCTATATTTACGCATAAAAAAAAAATGTCACTCAATTTTTCATTGTTAATTAATTTTCATTCATAAATATTTCATTTAAAAATATCCTAAACGTTTTTATTAAAAACAATTTTATTTATTCACCATTAAGATTCCAAAGCTTTATTACACGTAGCCTAGTTAAATAAACGTATTTAACTCCGAATATAACCCCGTTTTAAATAATGACACGCGCTAACAGACATCGAGTTGAGACTATAAGTGTTTTTCAATTGTTTACCGAATGCAAATGGCGGCGGATATGAGAGTTCCAATATTGCCTTTTCAAGAGTCCTCCTTGGATCAACTGAATTTTAATGTGAACGCTTTAAAGATCTTTATATGTATATCGGAGATGACGAAAAGAATATTCAAGATAGTAAAATTTATTGCAATACTATTGCTCGCGACTCCGTCCGCGTGGATTTTAATATAAACTTTGACCCCCCCTTTCCTCCCTTATTATCCTTTTTTCCTACATTTTTTCATACAAATGTTATTTCCCGCTTTCTTCCGTTCCCGTGGAAATTTTACAATATCCTGTTGCAAAAAACCTTTAAGTTTACAAAGGTTCAAAATTCAAGCGTCTAACTTAAGCGGTTTAGATTTTTCATATAAAACGATTTTCCCGCTAATTCCCGTTTCCGCGGGAATTTCGGGAATTCCTTTCTTAGCGTCATAAAATCTACCTGCACTGCAAATTTCAGCCCGATCCGTCCACTGGTTTGGGCTGTGCGTTGATAGATCACTTTGTCAGTCAGTCACCTTTGAATTATTATATATACTCGTATACAGAAGATTAGTTAGTTAGTCGAACCTCCTTGGTTTATTACATTGTTTAAATTCAAACTTAAAAGAATTGTCAGTGTGGCATTTGTCAGTTGTTATAAAAAACGTCAGCGTTGTGAAAATAATGACATTGGATAGTTAGTAATCGAGCTTAGAATATACGCCCTGAATATGTTACTCTGAAGTTTTACTTAATAAGAACATAAGAAAGAGCCATCATGAAGCTAACAATCATTACCTCGGCATTACTACAACTACTACGACGTCACTCTCTGCGACATGTATCATATATACGGATACATGATGAATGTATTCAATGATATTATTATAGTTAAAAGATATGTTATACACTAACAAATCAAGCGAAAGTGTTCCACACAGCAGCGGCAGCACACATACATACAAGTCAAAACGATAGAGAGAGATAAATGATAAAACCAACAAGATAGACGTAGTTTGTAGTTGAAAGCACAGTCCAGAGCAGTCCTAAAGGTAAGACGTCCTAATTAGGATGTTTTGCGTCTTTCAAATTTTACGCTTATAACATATCTATCTATTCAATATAATATCATCGTATGTATTATATAAACCTCTTGAATCTTTTAAACAAGTCGTTTGCGTAGTTTTCAAGATCTAAGCATACGTAGGGACAGACAGACGAAATTTTATAGCCTTTCCAAGTTTAGACGCTTAAAAAGCCGTATTATACATTAACTAAATATACTGGAGATAAAAATTTCTTAACGCTAGAGGGACGGTGAACTTTTTCATGTTTAAATATTATAATAGTCGAGTTTTTGTTTATATTTACAATTGTATGTTCTTATTTAAAAAAAAGCAACTATCAGAGTTTCTTGCCGACTCCTGTCAGTAGGAATCTGGAATTTCCTCAAAACAGGGGGCCAAAAAAAATTGAAATCAATGACAAATAAAACTTCAATGTATATATAAAATACATACTATATTCATATAAGATTCAATACAAAATATAATTAATACAAAAGGCAAAGAAATAGGTACATAATAGTAATATTTTTTAATAATAGTTGGAATATATTGATAGTTGTTGGCCGATATTGGACGCATTGGGCATACTGCTTGTGTTCGCTTTTAAAAACTTGGTTGGTCTGAAACAAAAGGGGTTTATGTTTTAAATATAAGTCAACGAATTGACTGCATTTAAGTTCTACCTATAACTTACTACTTAGAAATACTCTTAAAAAATATATAGAAAACTAGCTGTTGCCCGCGGCTCCGTCCGCGTGGACTTTCATATAAACTTTGACCTCCCCTTCCACCTCTTATAACCATTTTCCAGTTAAAAAGTAGCCTATGTATTATCGCAGGCTCTAGACCATCTGTGTACCAAACTTCATTACAATTGGTTCAGCGGTTTGGCCGTAAAAGCGTAAAATTATTTACCAAATTTCGTTCTATTCGGTTCAGTAGTTTTAGCGTGATGGAAAGACAGACAGACAGACGAAGTTACTTTCGCATTTATTATATTAGTATGGATGTTTCAGGTCTAATCGTATTAGGTATTTAGCAATTCATTTGTCCAACACAAACTTTAATTCTTTATAGTTTAAGTGTATAAATTGGTAGAGCTATATACTTACAAAAAGTGTTGATTCCAAGTTCATGATCAGTTCCAGACTTTCAACTGTTTTGAGTGTTTCACCAGCAAGGGCAGCATCCTTTGACATTGGCCCAATATATACCAATAAAGAAAACATACATATTATATAAAACTATAGATATATAATCGACTGCTTTAAGGGTGTCCGTAGGCATATTTAGCTGCTTGTGCGGCATAATCTGCGGCACTAGGGTCGGCGTATGCGGCATATGCCGGGCTGCTGCGGTAGGAAGAACCATAGGCATCGTTTTGGTAACCGTAGGCCTCTCCACTAGATCGGCTGGCGGCGGCACCTCCATAGCCAGCGGCACCTCCATAGTTGGCGGCACCTCCATAGTTGGCAGCGCCATAAGCATTTCTCGCAGCTCCATAAGCTCCAGCACCAGCAGCGCCTCCATAACCTGCAGCACCTGCATAACCAGTGTTTGATTTGCCGGCACCGTACGCACCGTAGCCAGCACCGCCGTAACCAGCGGCACCTGCGTAGCTCGCATCGCTTGCTCTACCGGCACCATAAGCTGCTGCATTACCAGCACCTCCATAGCCGGCATTCGCATATCCAGCATAGCTTGCATCGCTTGACCGACCGGCTCCGTAGGCGTTCGAACCACCAGCGGCACTTCCGTACCCGGCACCCGCATATCCAGCATAACTGGCATCGTTAGAACGACCAGCTCCATAATTAGCACCATAATTAGCACCATAGTTAGCACCGTAGTTAGCAGCACCTCCATATCCAGCTCCATAAGCATCACTTGAACGGCTGGCACTTCCATAATCAGCCGCGTTTTCATACGCTGCACCACCGTACCCAGCATAACCACTCCTGGAAGACGCATCAAAGCTGGAACTGGCAGCATCGTCAGAACTTGCGTAGTCAGAAGCACTTTGAGCTTTGGCTGCGTCGTCGCTTGCATCATAAGCTTGGCTCGCATAAGAACTTCGGGATGCTTCGTAGCTTCCAGCTTCGTTAGCTGAATCTGCAGAGGAGTGACCATGACCAGCATGAGAGCCACTGGCACCTCCGTAAGCCGAGGCATCGTCACCGGCTGCTCCATAGCTAGCGGAACCACCATACGATTTAGAATCTTTGTAATTTTTACCACTTTTATAATAAGTTGCCCCACCACTTCCATCGTTTGAAGAATATTCTTCTTCTTTAGATGCGTCGTTGCCGCTTCTTGAGGCACTAGCAGCTTCAGCGTCGGAGTCGTATGCTGAGTCACTGCTCCTCAGAGCGGCGGCATATCCAGCCAAGCCAGCCCCACTTCCACTAGCACCACCGTGACTCAAACCTGACCCAGCTCCGTTTGCTCCTGAATACGCATTACTATCTTCATTCTCTGCACTGCGGTAGAAGGGCCGTCCACCATAGCTGGACTGACCAAAGCTTGGATAACCAAAGCTTGGATAACTAGAGCCGTGATGACCATGGCCTCCGAAAGTGGGGTAGAAGCCTTTAGCTTTGTACTTTAAGTGGTATTTAGCGCGTTGGTCGAGAGCAGTGTTGTAATAACCAAAACGGCTAGCTTCTTCATCAGAGCCTGCATCATATGAATAACCTTGGCTTCCATATGCTTGACCGCTTCTTCCTAACGCGGCTGAATCTCCGTAGCCAGCTGAGCCACCATAGCTGGCGTAGTCCTGACCTGATCGGCTTTTGGCTTCAGATTCTTGGGCTTCATAACTCTCTCCAGATTTCGCCTGAGCCTGTTCTTCCTTGTACTTCCCATAAGCTTCATTGTACTTTGCTTGTTCGCCTTTGTACTTCCCCTGGGCGTCGTAATACTTTCCCTGGGCGTCATAATACTTCCCTTGGTCATCTTTGTACTTCCCCTGGGCATCATAATACTTGCCTTGGTCAACTTTGTACTTCCCCTGGGCGTCATAGTACTTCCCCTGGGCATCATAGTACTTCCCCTGGGCATCATAGTACTTCCCCTGGGCATCGTAGTACCTCCCTTGGTCATCCTTGTACTTTCCTTGGGCGTCATAATACTTCCCTTGCTCATCTTTGTACTTCCCCTGAGCATCATAGTACTTCCCTTGGTCATCCTTGTACTTCCCCTGGGCGTCGTAGTACTTCTCCTGGTACTTCTTGGCCGCAGAGAGGAGTGCAGCGCTTTGTGCATAGTGGTCTTGGGCAGCTGCTTCCTTTGCTGCGTTATTATTATTAGCGCTCGCGAACGCGCATAGCAGCAGAAGTAGTAACGGCGACATTTTGATGCAGTCTGAAAAGATTGTGCCATTATTTAGTCTGTCTGACTGATAGAAATAATTTAGTGTCGACTAAGCAGGTTATATACAGAATTGTAAGTAGCTTATAACTTTTTTTTAATCTTTCATAGACGTGTTTTCCAAACCAATTACGAAATAAATTTAGTAAAAAGGTTATAATAGTAGGTATGTACTTATATCTGATAGTAGATCTCATTAGTCATAATTGAAAATCATTTTATATATATGTATATATAATTTTCTTGGAAAGGATATATAATTTTCTTGATTTGGTAATTTGTTTTTTTAAGTATTTGGAAAAAGCTTTTCATACCTAACTAACATTTTTTTACGTCAATCTCCCGAATCTAAATGCATCCAATATATGCGACTTAAATTTCTTTGCAAGACTAGGTAACTATTGATAGTTCACATTTTGCTGTAATTTTTATAGTACGATTCTTCAATACGTATATACATATTTTTAACGACATGGACACAAAAATCCTCATATGATACCTATGGATCTCAGGGTAAGCCACATGGAAATTCTAAAGTCCTATATTCCGTCCTATAACATCTGGTATGAAATAAAATCAGCAAATATTTTTTTTTATATAATATAAAGAGGGGAGACGATCTGGACGCACTCCTGTTGGTAAGAGTAACGCCAGCCCATAGCCCATAGCATTGCTATAAAGCCCAACTCCGGGCAGGGGTGCACTACACCGACGCTCCCCACTTTGAGTCATAAGATTTTAAGACTCATGAGACCAGTAATCACGCTGGCTACAGTGCCCTTCAGACCGGAGCACAGTGACATTTGCACATCACTGTTCAGGCAGTAGAATGTCTGGCACTGTGGGGGTACCCACCCAGTCGGTCTACTGCGAAAGAGACCCACCCCCGGGAAATATTGAACTATTGAAGGCAAAGATCACTCACCCTTCACGTCCACAGCTGAAACTGCGGCAGAATGCACTCGAATCACACCAAATCACTTTTATATCAGTCCCGCTTGATTCGCGTGAAAACAATTTGACATATTGTTATTTATACTTTGTTACGATTAGCTGTGACATGATGTAACTAATTTGTAAGCCGGGGATAATTGCATTTTCTTGATTAAGGCTAGTTTTGCGGGAGCTGGTGACGTCTTGGTTAAAAAGTTATTCTCCGTCCGCGTAAACTTTCATATCAACTTTGACCCCGCCTCCCTCCTTATAACCCTTTTTTTTCACTTAAAGTAGCCTATGTTTTATCTCTCTAGTAAAGGCTCTAAAGTATCTGTGTACCAAATTTCATTACAATCGGTTCAGTAGGTTTGGCGTTACATCGTAACAGACACAGTTACTTTCAAAGAGAAATTTCTTCTTTATTATTCTGATTAATTATTATTATCTTTTAAGTAATCATTTTTTTTGTCTCCCCACAAGATCATTTATAATTCATGTATGCCGAGTGTTTTTAAATGTTTCTGTTTGTATAATGTTAATGTTTACTTGTACATTGCGTCTTATCATTCTATATATACTACGCGTCATTTATGTTTAGCGCTGGACGAGAATAGCTGCGCATCGGTAGAATCGCCCTCGTAATTGACGTATTGGTGCGAGAAAGACAACACGACTGGGGAACCAATCAACGCTCGCGCACCCGAGGATCACGTGTCCCGCGCGCCGCGCCGCTACATCTATACCTTATTTTTGACTTCTGCGCAGGTTTCGTTCAGCGCTAAAGATTCGTGACGCGTACTATACTCTTTTAAAAACTTTTTCCTATTTTTCATGTGGCGTCCGAACGCTCTCGCATAGCTATCACCGTAAACATTTCAATAGTAAATGGTGTATTAGTCGGTGTAATATATTGGCTAATAAGTTTCAATTTTATAAGATTAAAGATGTATTTGGAAAACAATAAAGTGATTAGTTGTATGTACTTGATTTTATTTATTTATTTATTCTTTGTTACAATATAGATATTACAATAATAAATAATTTTCAACTATTGGAAATTTACTATTTTTTATATGTACTAGTAGTAGGGTAGGGGCGGTTTTTTCCGGGTAGTTTTCTATCCTGGGGCAATACCGGGATAACATGTATTCCATGTGCTTATCAGGGTATTATTTCATAATTACAGAACAGAAATAGGGCACAGCAAATTGCCCACATACTTGTTAACTCAAATAAAATATCTAAAAATGGATTCTTATTACTTCCGGTAGAACGAGCAGGAAAATCAGAAACGGTCAGGAAAAGTATAGAAAACATAGAGGCTAGCCAGGCGACTCGGGTGGAGGCCCAACCACAGAAGAGGGTCCAGGTAAGAAAGCCAAACTTGAAGGAGACGACGAAGAAAATAGACCTGGGGACTTCACCACCAGTAAAAAGAAAGTATCCCACATTAATCCTTGAAGCAGAAGCATGCCTAAGCAAGGCAAAGGGCCACCTGGCAGAGTCAAAGAACATGAGGACGGACATAAAGGGTGGACTGCAGTACGTAGTGGATAGACTGTATGAAATAATAGTAACATTAAACAAAGCGACTGACTTGACTGCGGCCAATGAAAGGGATGGAAAGACAGGTGAAAAGGCGGTATTGTGGAAGGAAAAAGAAAAGAATGTAGAGGAAAATAAGGGATGTAAGGACTCCAGCATCGGCATAAAAGCCTTGGCTGAAAGAATTGAGGAGCATACGAAACTCCTAGTAGCAACAAGTAACAAGATGGATCACATAGGGTCGTTACTGGAAGGCACGGCAGCAGTAGTGAGGGAGCGGACGTATGCGGGGGTAGTGGCTGATGGTACCAAAAGTCCGCCGGGCGACGGCGCTCTTCACTCTGTGGTAGTGTCGTCTAGTGACGAGGTCGATACGAGCGAACAAGTGTTACAAAAAGTGAGGCAAGTCATGAACGCAAAGGAAGGCTGGATCAGAGTGGAGAGAGTGAAAAAGATAATAAAATAATTCTTCATACATAGGTATTACAGAATTTATATTTTTAACATCATATTTTTTTTAATCTATACTAATATTATAAAGAGGTTATATTTGTGTGTTTGTTAAATTGTAAAGGGCAATCTCGGGATCTACTGAACCCATTTTAAAAATTCTTTCACCAAAAGAAAGCCACATTATTGCTGAGTGTCATAGGCTATATATAAAAAAAGATTGTAAACATTATGCCCAGCGAAGTGGGCACGGGTCAGCTAGTTTAATATATTTGGTCAGCGCTCATTTTCCCGCTGTACTTATCACACCTGTAGCTACACTATCCTTGCTTTAAGGAATCTTCCAAAATTAAAGGATAAATCTCCTTAAAAGAATGATCGAAACATTCAAAATCTTACAGACTATTTGTACGGAAACAGAAGAAATGTAATAGGTGGCCTTATCACTAAAAGTGATTTCTTCCAGGCAACCTTTATAATTATTTGTAAAGAAAGACTGTTAAAGTTATGCCATAAACAACACATTTGGCGATTCATTTCTATATTAAGGAAGGAATATTTAAGTGTACAAGTAAGTATAGTACTTCTAAATGCTACGAAAAAAATAATTATTTATATAATTAAAACCTACGACGTCAGCATGTCGGATCGTATCGTGGGATCCGAGACCGTGACGGATCCGACGCGTGCTCGTCATGAATATCGCTAATGAACTCGCTACCAAATGGCAGGATTCTATGGGAATCGTTGTTTAGATGATGTAAAAACCAAATAAAATTTAAATAGGTATAGGTTTAAGTTCAAAAGTTGCACTCAATATATTTTACCACCCGTTTAAATATATTATTATCTTGCAATTGATTTATTTTAGTGGTCGCCTGGTAGAAATCACTTTTTATTATAAGACCGCCAATTTTTGTCACAAAACTTTTAATAGTTTAAGATTGTTTAATATTGTTAAGATATATAAAGAATATGTGTCTTTTCTTTTCCTGGTTTTTTTAATTTAATTTTTAGTGTTTTATTGTTTTACAATTAATGTTTATTTTTTTCAATAATTAAATAACAGATTATCTAAACAATAAAAATATATGGCTTAGTGACATTTAACAACAAAAAAAGGTCTTTCTTTATTCTAGCATAGACAAGCTACTTTTAGCAGACAAGCTTATCTATACATAATAAACATTTGTTTAAGAAACAAAATTACTAAACTATTATATTAATATAGTGGAACTATACAAAAATAAGAAAAACTTAAGGCTCATATACTTTAGTTTTTCTTAATTCTAGTATAGATAAGCGATTTCTTCCAGACAACCTAAGTAAGCTTAAGTTTAATAACTTTTATACTTACATAAACATTCCTTGCTCAGTTAAGCAACAGAATTACTTAACTATTAATATAATATAACTACATAAGTTAAGTTCAATTTAAGTTGCTTTTAAGGAAATTGTCTAAGGTGCGTCCCCAGCCACTCATTACACTCGCTTGCAAAAATATTGCCTCACATCATTGATTATAAATGAATGCCTGTAAAAAAGGAACACTCAAATTACACAGAAAATATATTGTGAAACGAATATTAATACAATAAACAGAATGATTTTTTATTTAACTTAGATCTATCTGTTTTGGAATAAAAAAATAGTTAAAATCACTAATTATTAACTAGGAAATGAAGAAATATTAAATAAGGATTATAAATACTTTTTAATCAAATTTTAATAAGATGCTCAGGTTTTTGAATTTTTCTTCGTAAGACTGCAACATTAGAAGTATGTAAGACACGTTTCTTATCTATACTAATATTATAAAGAAGTAAAGTTTGTATGTTTGTTAAATTGTAAGGGGTAATCTCGGGATCTACTGAACCAATTTTAGAAATTCTTTCACCAATAAGCCACTTTATTGTCATAGGCTATATAAAAAGAACCAAAAAGGATAATTAACATTATGGCCAACAAAGTGGGCACGGGTCAGCTAGAATTAAATATAACTAGAAACGATCCGCGACTATTTCCTGATCGAAAGTGTCCTTCCTATGTAATAAACCAGGGTCTAATCTACCTACGTACCAAATTTCA
>JADANM010006225.1:7313385-7324774 GCA_026213755.1 Eurema hecabe | reverse complement strand
GTATGTATAATATATTTTTTTATATGTTGTATTTGTTATTATAAGAAGGTTCTTATGTAAGAAAAGCATTAACATTTCACTTTTTTGCTATTTCATGACTATAGGGCGATACGAAGTTCGCCGGGTCAGCTAGTTTCCTATAAGAAAATCTGTCACACTATTGCGTAACACAAAATCAACTTCTCATTTCAATTGAAAAAAAATCCTCTAAGCGCAGTGGTGAATAGTGACAGATTGTTATAATCCCTTCGATTCCCTGTTTGCACATAGCATTAGCAGCTATTAACACCCCACAATTTGATTTATCTTGATTAACATCATAACTTAACAGAGGGAATTTCAAATATCTGTTTGTTTGTCTGACTAGAAAAATGTGTTGTTGGAAAATTTGACTTTTTTTAAATCGGTTAATATTTATTGATTTTTTTATTTGAGTCGCGTCGTTAAATAAGTTTGTAGCATGTAATATTAAATACCTATATATATAATATGATTTATGTACCTATTTTTCTGGATTTCTTTAAAAATCACTTTTAATTGATAAGGTTCCAATTTTAATATAACCTCGGCTTTCCAGTTTTTGCATGTTTTTGGTATATAAAAAAGGCTTGATAAAAGAAATTCAACTGTTGTCATCCATTTTACCTTCAAGCTAAGATTTAAGTTATGTTTAAGTCATAGCTTTTGACTTAGCTATTAGCTATATAACAATTCTCTATCAGCACTTTAAATACTATAAAATAACAAAAGAAATCTCATTCTAATCGGTCACGCGTCGATCCGACAAAAGATAAATTGCACCAATTATTAGGAGCAATTCCGACTTCCGCACGCATTATGTTCACAATATGGATAATTTTACAATCGCGACCAATATGTCACTTTTATAGCTCTCCACAAGACAATCAAAACATCTATAACTCTTCGCACAACGCCCATAAAGTCGACAATTCCTTCTGAAAAACCTAAACAAATTTCCATTGCCCAAATACGAGTTCTATTGTCTTGCATATAGATACCAAATTGAAGGACAACGGTTTGACATTCTTTTTTTTTTTAATAAAACAGGCGCCAGGAATTTTAAATTTAGAACCATAGAGCATAGAGTTGGTATTGCTTTTGGCGGTGTTCGTTGGGATATAAAAGCAGACGTGAAAGACAATGCAGTCCATTTGGCGGCACGCGGCGGCCACGCTCCGACGCGGCGTCGACTTTTGACAGTCATTAGAATGTTTTGTGTTGATTAGATTAATGTGCGGTGTTCGATTTCCACTATTTTTATTTATGGAATAAAATGTTTTAGCGTAATGCTTCCTTTGCGGTCGGCTGTTCGCTTTTTATGGCGGATTGTACACGTATAGGGTGGACGCAGTTGTTGTTATTTATAATGATTGAAGTTTACAAATATTTCTTAAACTATAATGGTTAGGTGTATTAGAACAGTTAAAGATAATGAAAAACTATTTTATACTTAAAGAAGACGTATATATTTGTCTTTACCTTAGTCTTAAATTTTCAATTCAGACTGATGATAATTCATCAATATCTGTGACGAAGCGATGCTTCACCTCAATTGGTTCAATAAAAAACACATATAAATTTTCATTTGTACCTAATTTAATAAAAACTCAAAGCCAATTTGCAACCGCACGCCCGCAAAAACTATTCCCAGAGTGAAACCAAATTGGATTAGAAATAATGAAAAAATAACAACCATTGATCCCAGCTCGTAGCACGTGTCATATATGAGTCCTGCGGGACGACATGGAATCGCTTTCCTAGAAATATAAATTTAAATCGCTAAATGACGTATTGGAAGTTGCAACGGTTGGTCTAATTTGACGTCACTTAGCTGCGCAGGCGTCGACGTGAAATGCATCTGATTGGATCTATTGGACTTCTAAAATCTTAATCATTGATGCTGGTTGTCAAAAATCAGAATTAAAAAGAAAAGAAAGAAATATTAATAGCATAGCATAATACAGATACATAGAAATACACAAGACACTTTATAATTAGACATTTATACAACAAATAAATAAAAACAGAAAGATGGAAATAATTTTTCGTCTTTTTAATTGCAAGTAAACACTCCAGTAGTTAGGACAATAGATATGGGTCATCTTACTAATATTAAAGTGAAAGTTTCTGAGTATATATGTTTGAATGTATCTTTCACGTAAAAACCACTAAATAGATTTGGATAATATTTGTTATGCAGGTAGATTAGTCCCTGGTATAGGATACCTACTATTTATCCCGGTATTACCCCGGGAACGGAAATTACGCCAGTAAAACAAAGGGGCACGGCTAGTTGCTAAAATAGAGGAATTCCAATAAGATTAGTCGCATTCAACAAAGGACAAAATGAAACAAGGCAATCTTGATCAACCCATTACAATAGAAGCTGAATCTAAAGTGTCAAACGTTTTCTTTATATCTGTTAGTGCCTTACAATAAACATGATTTTAATATGGTGGTATCTTAATCATACCACCATACCATGATTTCTGGTTTGGAAACAAAACAGTACCAACAAAGATGTCTCAAAAACAATTAAAACGACGATACCAATCATCTAATCAAACTTACAATTTTACAGCATAATATAAAATATGAGGCGCAAGCCGCACCCTTGCGGTACACCCCCGCATTAACGCGAGTTTTAATCAAAAAATCATGGGTGTGAAATCTAAACACGAGGGGAATAGTTTTTCCCATATCGATAATGAACCATTGGGAATATTGAGGTAAAAAAACAACAACACATTTTTTCGTGCGTTTGGCGTGTGCGTTTAATCAGAAGACAATCAGAAAATTATTTTGTGTCAATACACATAATTGTGGGGCTGTGATTTTAACGAGCGATGCACCGATGACTCCTGTGTTTGCAGGAAATTACAAAAATTACTTTCAACGTGTATTTGTAAGGTGGGGTGTTTGGCAGAATTGTGTGACCGTGTCGAATGCTTTACTTAAGTCTAAGCTTCTAATAGACAAATAGCTTACCAACTAATATTATAAACGCGAACATTTGGGAGATATATTCTATAGGTACGTTTGTTTCTCTTTTACGCAAAATTGCTGAATAGATTTGACTAAAATTTGCCATACAGATAGTTGATAAAACTCTAGATAAAAATTCAATGTTTTAGGTTTTTAGCTTGTTTACTAAAATCATCTGCATTAATTAATACGCCTCTTCTACTGATGCAACGGATTAACATATTTCTTTTTTATTTTTATTCTTTGTTATGAAATTAAAATAGACATACGAAATCTCTATACCTGGAGCATTAAAAGACCTTTTCCAATTAGAATATTATGCACGAATTCGATTGTCTTCTTTTGATTTTAGCATTGAAAATAGTTTTTTTTAGTATTGCAAAAAATAATTCGACATGCTACTATACAAGATGGCGAGGTAGCTAGAACATGAACAAAAACTCTTAAACCAATTTTAATAAAACTCATTCTTAAAAAAAAGTTTACCTAACATTTTTATATGAAGCATTGATCTTAAAAGCGAATATGTTAATAGAGAATTACAATAAGTGCCATAAGTGTGGGATCAATTCGACGTGTTCAACTACCATTATGCTACTAGGTGCAGTGCGATTGACACTTGATACTTTAAGATATTAACTTCAATTCCTAATCTATCAGGATATATAATCTGTATATATATATAAAAGAAAGTCGTGTTAGTTACACCATTTATAACTCGATAACGGCTCAACTGATTTGGCTGAAAATTGGTGGGGATGTAGTTTAGAACCAGGAGAAGGACATAGGATACTTTTTATCCAGTTTCCAGGGGAATAAATTTTTATGAAAGTAAACGTGGACGGAGTCGCGGGCAACAGCTAGTTTTATATACATAAACAAATATCACTTCGTAGTATTAAAAAAAGTCGCTATCTCTGTCGCTATATAGTATACGGTTTTTTTTAAGGTAGTGTAGGTTCAAAATAGATTATTATTTTTTTTTTTTTTTTATATTATTTATTTTTATTTTTAACTTATATTTAGAAAAAAACTTAGGTTTACTTGGTAGTAGGAACTATACAAATGAAATGCTTCAATTCATATTATATAAGTAAATGTTTAAATGATTCTAAATTCTGTGACTATAAACCTTAAAAACATACGTTTCTTATTTTAGCTGAAAAATTAAACATCTTTTAACAACAATTTTTTTTATTAGTCACTTAAATATAAAAGTTTATTGAACAGAAATTAAATACATCTAAAATATCAACCCCTCTTAAAAGATCAAACCTGTTTGAGTCAAACTACATCATCCCCTACAGAGCTATTTTGCGTATGCACTGACTGACATATGAAAAGAAATTGTTTTCTATACGTTCGAATAATTAATAATCGCGAAATAAAATATTCAAAAATACGCCTCCCCCAACCTGTTGTACTTTTCGATTTTTTTAATTTAATTATTTAATAATATGCAAAGGGTTGCTTTTGTACTCGTGAATGGCTGTCACGTTTTTGATAAAGTTTTGATTGAAACACCTAATGTTCAGCTACTATAGTGTTTGGAAAGCCAAAGGATGTATAACTTGTTTTGTTGTTGTATCGTTGAAGAGGAATACAATTATAATTATTATGAGCTAAGCATTCTTTTGTTATTTACAACTAGCTGTTGCCCGCGACTCCGTCCGCGTGGACTTTCATATAAACTTTAACTTCCCCTTTCTCCCCCTTATAACCGTTTTTTTAGTTAAAAAGTAGCCTATGTTTTATCTCAGGCTCTAGACCATCTGTGTACCAAATTTCATTACAATCGGTTCAGTAGTTTTGGCGTAAAAGCGCAACAGACAGACACACAGACAGACAGAGTTACTTACGCATTTATAATATTAGTATGGATGTATACTAGATAATAATATTCGTGTATATAGTTATGTTTTTATATCTTAACGTTTAAAGAAAATAAAATTTAAAAGTTCGTTTCAGCAGTATGCCAAAACTATGCTATAAAAAAAGAGTAAGTTTTTTCCAAAATATTTTTAATAGTATATTTAATCTTCTATTTGTTGTTTGAGATAGCAACACTTTTAAATACTTTTCGATAGTGTTATAGATTTAGTAGTTACACTGCACGGTTTTACCCGTGTAAAAACATCCAATTGGTTAATCTAAGAAACGAAATAGACTGATGATCACATAACCCTCCTTTGCGTGCGCAGTCGGGTTATAAATTCAGTAGTTTTTGCATCACAAATTTTCGCGTTTATAGCTTCATTGCCTCAGATACATTATTTAAAAGAAGCTAGCTACTATAAGCGGCTTTTTTTACTAATATTTTTCATTTTCAAAACTTAAATATATTCAATTTTTCATCCAACACTCAACGTATTGAACCAGAAAAAAAACGTTTATTATAATAAATGAATAAAAACTGGCATATCATAGACAAGAAAATTGCCAAAAAAGATCGGGAAATAAATTGATACAAATGATCGTTGTTGGTCGAAAATGACAGTCATTGTGGGCTCCTAAGGGGTTGCGATCAAATCCATTAGCGTAATGCACAGATTATAAAATAACGACCATAGATAAAATATTATGAATATCAAAGACTAAAGAGGAACGAATTGGGAAATATTGTTTTGAATTTATTTGTTTTTTAAATGTGATTTAGGGGGTGAGTACTTTTATATTAGGTACAATGTTTTTATTATAGAATTATTTTAAATAAATAAAATAATATTTTGGTAAAGCTTAAAGAATAGAATTGGTGTTCCTAATTTGATAATCTATACTAATATTATAAAGAAGTAAAGTTTGTGTGTTTGTTAAATTGTAAGGGGTAATCTCGGGATTTACAAAAAAGATTTTTAAGATACTTTCACCTATAGAGAGCCACATTATTGCTTAGTTTCATTATATTATGTTATATAAAAAATAAAAAGGCTTTTAGGTTGTAGTCTGTTTTTTCAAAGTGAATCGGAGAAATAACATATATGAAAGCATTTCTTACAAACGCTGCCTTTACTATGAAAGATATATTTTTAAGTCACATAGAAAATATGTGAAGCTTGAAAATGCCTACAAAAAGTCAACGACAGCACATGATCAACTTTCGATAAATCAATCGATACAATAACTTAAAAAACAAAAATCAATGATTATTTTTTTATATTATATTTATTAAAAGTATATAAGGTTAAATTAAATACATGTACAATTATATGGTATATCTAGCTATTACAATATCGCTTATAGACATATTAAAAAGCTTTCATAAGACATTTATTAGTTTTTTCTCACTCTATGTTAGGAGTAATCTGCAGACAGACAAATATTCCGTCCGGCGACTGTTATCACGAATATAAATCCGACCCGACTTAGTCACGCTCTGATAATGAAAAATTACTAAAAAGCCTTTTGAAGGCATTCATGGAATTCCATAGTTTTGTAAATGAAGCCTTATCAATGATATAGGTACATATATCATTATATATGTATACTTCATTACATAGTGTAAAATAATATACTTTTCTTCTATCTGTTCTTATATATGCTTAAATCTTTAAAACTACGCAACTGATTTTAATGCGGTTTTTAATAGATAGAGTGATTTATGAGGAAGGCTTGTATGTATAATACATGCAAGCGAAGCTGGGGCGGATCGCTAGTATTTTATAAAAATGAATAGTTAGTTAGTTAGTTGGTTTAGAAGCTCTGATGTAAGGAACTACTGATTCGATTTGATACATTTTTTATCATATTTTATCATATTATATTTTACATAATATAATATGACTAGCCGTTGCTCGCGACTTCGTCCCCGTCGGATCTATTTCTATTATTATGTTATAGTGAGTCAATCTTAGAAGATAGACATATACTGTCGCGGACTTTTTTAGATCATTTAAAGAGGTATAATTCTTTCATACATATTATTTTTGTATCTTAAACCGTTTTCGCAGCGCAGGCAAAGGAAGCCCTCAAAGATGAATAATTTTCCCCGTTTTTTCCATATTTTCCATTATATCTTCACTCATATTAGTCGCAGCGTGATGTTATGTAGCCTGAAGCCTTTCTCGATAAATGGTCAATTCAAGAAAAAAATAATTTTTCAATTCGAACCAGTAAATCCTGAGATTAGCGCGTTCAAACAAACAAACAAACAAACTCTTCAGCTTTATATATTAGTATAGATCCTGCGACCAATAGAAGTGAAGTGAGAAAAATGTTGCAAAAGCGGAAAAATTATTTATATTTTAGGGATATGTAATAATCAAATATTTCCTTCTTTAAATGATCTAAAAAAATGTCCCTCATAGAACCTACATGTTTTGTAAGATTTACTCATTATAATTAATTCTTTTTATGATCATCATAAGAAATATAAAAGAAAAATATTATAAACGCGAAAGTTGGTGATGACATATGTTTGATGCTCGCACGTATAAACTACTCATTAGATTTGGCAGAATTTTGCCATACAGGTAGTTAGACCCTGGATAACACATAGATAATTTGTACCCCGGTATTGACCTGGGAACGACACGCGCCTGGTGTTTTTTTTTCACCTATACCCAGCGCCATCCAGACCCAAGCTATGCAAAGCTTCTGTTTTACCAACTGGATAACTGATTAATTACATATACATACTTTTCTTTTGTAAATACATACATATAATACATAGCAAAACCGAGACCCCAGAAAAATACCAATGTAAATTTCAAATATATTCTTCGGGTGTGGGGATCGAACCCATGACCCTTCGCGCAGAAGTTGTTCCACCACTGCACCAAGCGGTCTTCTTCACTAAGGTTATAATGACCAGATGGCGCTCAGTCAAGTGTCGGCAGATCAAAGCGCCATGTGTAACAGTAGCGTTATCAAACACTTGAGTCTGAATAGTTCCCTTATTCGAACGTCTGCTGATAACAGACGAACAGAGTAACTTAAAGTTATAAGTTACTTGAACTTATAGTGCGCGTCATTTATGTTTAGCGCTGGACGAGAATAGCTGCGCATCGGTAGAATCGCGCTCGTAATTGATGTATTGGTGCGAGAAAGACAACGCGACTGGGACAGCCAATTAACGCTCGCGCACCCGACGATCACGCGCCCCGCGCGCCGCGCCGCTACCTCGACACCTTATATTTGACTTCTGCGCAGGTTTCGTTCAGCGCTAAACATTCGTGACGCGTACTATACTTGTAACTATGACTTTGTAGACACGTCAAGAAAGTCAGTATTAGAAATACATAAACCCCCGACAAAACGCAAGTGAACTGAGCATGTAACATTCCTATCACACCTAACAAACGACCTGATGACCTTGAACACGCTGAACTGATATTCACCAAACATAGCTAAGAACACTCTCGATGGATATCCTTTCCAATAAAAAAAAACCGCATTTAAATCCGCCTAGATAAATTAAATATACATATATTTTTCTTTTGTAAATATAATATACTTTAAATTACAAAGATATTTTTCCAGTGTGGGGATCGAACCTACGACCCTTTACGCAGAAAGCAGTTATGCTACCACTGCGCCAAGCGTTCGTCCAACTATGAACTAGGTATTTCGTGTAAAACCTAGCTTTTATGATTTATCAATGTTTGTATTAAATAAAAGCATTCTGATTGCGTTATCTATACAGATATGATAGTGTAATTCTTTGTCAATAAAACATTAAAAGGCGCGATAAACTACTACGCATATGGTGTTTAAAACATTGTTTATATATTTAGCGTATGAGGGGGGAAATCCTCATATGATAGTCTGACATATTTATTTACTAGCTGTGCCAGCGACTTCGCCCGCGTAGAAAAGTGACTTTGGGCAGCATTTTTGAAAATGCCTAACCCGCGCCAACAAACGTTCAGCGAGTTCAACGTGATTCTTTAAATTGCCACAACTTTTTTATTTATCAACCGATTGACATGAATTAAACACTAAATGTTATGTGAAGCTTGCCCCATCTAGATAGTTTCGTTCCGTTTCTGAGATTAGCGTGTACAAACAAACAGACAAACAAACAAAAATTCCAAAAATCATTGTTTTGGGTTTTATTACGTTAATAAAGGTGTCCTATAATATTTTTTCTCATATATCTTCCATGTACAGACAGCGACTCGTTACGTTTTTATTATATATGTATTGATTGATGATATATTGATGTATTGATTTACCTAACAGACTAATTGTACAGAGCAGAAGAAATGTTATAGGCGACCTTATAACTAAAAAGTGATTTCTTCCAGGCAACCTTTAATATTTGAAAAGAAATTGATATAATGTAAATTCAGGGAAAAAAAACATGACTAGTTAGGTCCATAGGTCCGTAGGATAGTTAGGTCGGACTGTTATTTTTTTTATATTTCGCCTTACCATCCTTCCAACGGGTGGAAAAGAGCGTTTACGTAGACCTTCTTGGCTAATTAGACACGCATATTTGTTTGTTTTCTTTATTTTTCTTCTAAAAAATAGTTTAAGTAATTGTTTACAAAATAACGTAATTTAATCCCGTTCATAAGGTAAGTGGCTATACAAAAAAACATATATCCTCTTTTCTACCTTTCTTTTTCCACCTCTAATAATAGGTAATAATAATAATCTTTATTCATTCAATACAATCAATCACAGTACATTATTCAATACAATATAGGCACATTTCGCACTTAGATTTGTATTGAGTCTGGTGCCTAAACTAGGCTAAAGCCCGTATTTCAGGACACCAGGCCCTCCCGCATAGTATACACTGGTACATATAAAACTGGTATATGGTATTGTATGAACAAACAAGGTGACATCAAATGTATATTAAAATTAAAATTAGTATTATATCTATGGTAAAATTTAAATGAAATTTAACTAGGGTTAATTAGTGTGTATGTGAGTAAGTGGGTGTGAGCTGATGTGTGTGTGAAGGTGTGAAGGTGTGATGTTATGAGAAAGTGGGTGTATTATGATGATGTGTGTGTGTGTGTGTGAATTAGAGAACGTTAAGAGATATATAGTCTAAACCTGTGTTGTCAGGAGATTCTCGGAGATTCTAATGATTTTAACCTTGACTAAAGTAAGTCTAAAAAATCTGTTACCTTTAGGGTACCCTTCTTATTTAAGTTATAACATAGAAATGTTAACCAACAATAGGATGGATCATCATCATCTGTCATCGTGATTAGGTAACGTTAAGCGACGGTGCGTGCGGTCAGCGAATGGATGGGTGAGATTGTTAGATAGTAAAGGTTAAAGAATGTGTTACGGTTTTTTTTAATTTTACATTATTAGGGTGGATATTTTTAGGGTACCGTACTCTAAGGGTAAAAAATGGGATTTAATACTCAGACTACGTTGTTCATCCGTTTGTTTGACATCAGGCTGTATCTCAAAAACAGTGATAGTCAGTTGGTTGAGATTTTTAAAGATGATTCATTAATAAATCTTCATACATTTTTGGTTAACTCGATAATAAAATTGTTGAAGCTTTTACTTGGTAGCGACTTCAATAAAATAATTATTTAACAACTAGCTGTTGCTCGCGACTCCGTCCGCGTGGACTTTCATATGAACTTAAACCCCACCTTGACACAAATAGCCTATGTTACAAGCTTTTATTTAACTTGCAATGTATGTATGTATGTATGTATGTATGTTTGTGTGTTCGGGTGGAATTTTATAACTCAATTTTAAGGCACTTGCCCTCAACCGATTGAGCTGAAATTTTGCATGCACGTGTATATCCGATGACAATGCAATATTATTATGACATGGAGCTGATCTGATGATGAAGTCGGAAGATAGCCATAGCAACTCAGTAATTAAATAACATAACCACATCGAGTTTGGGCTCATTTCATTCGACTAGATGAGTACTTTGGTGCTAGATAGTAACCAAGGTCTGATGATGGAGCCGGAAGACAGCCAAAGGAACTCAGTACTTAAACGACACAACCAAATCGAGTTTGGGCTCGTTTGATTCGCCTAGATGAGTACTTAGATGCTAGATGGTAACCAGGGTCTGATGATGGAGCCGGAAGACAGCCAAAGGAACTCAGTACTTAAACGACACAACCCCATCGAGTTTGGGCTCGTTTGATTCGCCTAGATGAGTACTTTGGAGCTAGATGGTAACCACTAGATGGTAACTGGCAAACGACCTTGCAATAATGATGCGTTGAATGAGATGAACAGACTTAGGAACTTACAAGGTGAAAACTAAAAAGTATAAAATAAATTAAGGTAAAAAAATCTTTAAAAACAAGCTTTTATTTAAATGCGCTAAAAAGAAAAAAATAAACTTTTACACTATAACTTTACTGTCAACTTATAACATTTCAAATACAACATATTTGACACAATTTATATGTTTTAAAAGCTTGTCGCGAGATTTAAGTAC
>JADANM010006225.1:7266321-7280097 GCA_026213755.1 Eurema hecabe | reverse complement strand
CCTTGTAGATGCTAATATTATCTTGACTTCTGCTATAAAGAGGTAAAGCTTGTCTTTGAAGAACTTAAAATATTTCGGTGAAAGGGATTTATATTGAACTAGCTGTTGCCCGCGACTCCGTTCGCGTGGACTTTCATATAAACTGTGACCCTCCCTTTCCTCCCTTATAATCCTTTTTTCCTAGATTTTTTCCTACAAATATTTTGTCCCGTTCCCGTGGGAATTTTGCAATATTCTGTTGCAAATAACCTTTAAGTTTAATAAGGTACTTACATGCCAAATTTTAAGCGTCTAACAAGAGGGAATTTCGGGAATTCCTTTCTTAGCGGATGCCTACGTCATAACATCTACCTGTACTGCAAATTTCAGCCCGATCCGTCCAGTGGTTTGGGCTGTGCGTTGATAGATCACTATGTCAGTCACCTTTGAATTATATATATTTAGATTTTAATTACCTAGCAATTGTTAATAGTTTTTTTTATTTATTAAATTTTAGTAAAATGAGTATTTCATAATTTAGTTTATTTAATAAAACTAGTAAGTCATTCCACCTTACCTAGGAGTGATCTACCAGGCAATCATAAGAAACAGTAGTTATACCTATATTTAATTCTTACTTTATGTATTAATATTACTTTTCAGTTATTTATTTAAACAACTTACTAATAGAAAATAATTACTATGTTTTGATACGCTGTATGTAATTCCTTAATACTAAAGAATAACCATAACAAAGAAGAGTAGTTCATACGTTACATTAACTTCACTCTTTAAAAACTTTTCTTACTTCAATTCAATAAAATCTAACAACATCGGTTTTTTAATGTTATTTAAAAATATCTGTTAGTAAGTAAAATTAATTATCTACGCAACAAACATTGACAATTCATATTTTAAATACAAAAAAAATCTTACGTCATTTTAAAAGTTAAACTTTAAGCTATCGCTTTCACAATCCACGACCGCTTTACTTAACCTTAAAAATACGAAAAAATCAATTTGAAATAAAAAAAAATTCAATCACACATTTCGTACTAAATCTGTTCCGATTCAACATAAGCCAGTCAAATATTATTATCAGTAATAAGTAAAATATTAACTCGAATAAACGTAAAAAAACCGACCAAAGCAGCATTATCGATATTGAATTTTTAATAAAAGGCGATCGAATTACCCGTTTTTGGGTTAAGCTCAGACGAACATCCGAACGGAGGCTTATAATCCCAAGTAACCTTTTACTATCCTTGTCATAAAACCTTTACAGTAGCTGGTTCGATTTTTTACTTATTAAAGTTGAGTACACAATAAGTTATTTTGAGTCTAACTTAGAAAGTTAACTTCAAGATATGAATATCGATATCTATAAAACATATACTACATTTAAAGTAACCATTTATATGTAAGTTTGTTTGTTACTAAGATATAAGATAGCAACGATGTTAGTTAGAATGATAATGTTTAATATAATAATTCTCATATAGGTACATTTTGTGTTATTCTAATGAGTAGATAACTAGGAAGCCCAACGCAACATTGCTCCCGCTACACCTTTCTCGTACTAAAAAAATCTAAAAAAAATTAAATCGAAATCGGTTCAACAGTTATGGAATTACTTACCTACTTAGCAACAAATTTGGCGATTCATTTTATATCATAGACATAAAATCTAACTTATCGCGAACTTAAGCGACCAGTACACCACCGCCCTAACTTAATCCGTGCTTAACGTCCTTAATCCGACACACAATGTTCTTAAGCTTTACAACCTTCGTATTTTTCACATTTTTAATTACCATTCCGATCAATACACGGTAATTAACGATATTTTTACGGTATTCAATATATTTCGTGCAATTAAAACGCTTAAATGAGGTTTTATTTATTTAAGGCTTTGTTAAAAATCTTTATTTTGTTTTATTACCTACTAGCGAGCCGCCCCGGCTTCGCTCGCATATATTATGTATGTATTATACACTAGCTGTTGCTCGCGACTTCGTCCCCGTCGTTTGTTTTTTTTATTATTTCTTCGCTCCTATTAGTTGCAGCGTGATGTTATGTAGCCTAAAGCCTTCCTCGACAAATGGTCTTTTTAATAAAAAAATAACTTGTCAATTCGAACTAGTAGTTCCTAAAAGTAGCGCGTTCAAACAAACAAACAAAGAAACAAACTCTTCAGCTTTATAATATTAGTATAGATATAAACCTTCCTCTTGAATCATTATAACTTATAAAAAAAGCGAATGAAAATTGGTTAGCTAGTTTTGCAGATTCAAGCATACATACATACTTTACTACAGCTTATCGAACTTGAGAAGTCTGACTAGATATTATTTGAAGTTACTTTTCTGTGACCATAAATACTTTATAACAAGTTAATTGAAAAATCAATTGTAACACTGTGATGTAGCTTTCTTCTCATAAAATATTACTTTTATTAACCGTTACGCTGAGTTATACCGGCATCAAAGAATGGCAACTCATCAGAAATGTCAAGGCCCATTTTTCTTTCCTCTCCTTAACCATATCCTCTATTCGCTTTTATCACAAATCCTTTCCAAATCCTTTGCAACTGTTCATAAGCAGAATCGATCAACCACCTTAGTTAGGCAATTACATAGAAACATATCTAATTGACTGACTCCTAGCAATTCGAAAAGTATTTCCAAGAGATACAATTATCCCGAGCTATGCGATAAAGCCGTGAGAAACCACAAGTCATTACTTATCTGTATGAATCATTTCGGTTATTGTTGCTACTGTAACGTGTGGCCAGGAAACGAGCGTAAAGAAACCGCTGTTCTCATAAGCGGAGCGATTTGATTCCCACGCTTTTTGTGTGAGTCATGTAGGTGGTTCATTAGGGATTTTCAGTTCAGTAATTAGGTGTATGAGATAAGCGATCTTGTTATTGTTATTATGAACATTAATTACCTTTCTTTAGCATTGCAAATTGTATTAGCGTAATTTTCAATAAGCTATAGTTATTATAAAAATTACTTTGTAAAATAATGACGAAGCTACTAATGGGCAGAGTTCTGAATCGTGCTTGTGTTATCTGTTTGAGTTTTAGCATAATAGATGTATATATACAGTTTCTAGACATCGAACCATTTGGGCTTAAGTGCCGGCCAGTCAGTAATTCATCCTCTTTACTCCTCATACGTAATTGTATATAATTTATTTTTATCTGTCTTAATATTGTCAATAATATCTTCCACACTTGCTTGACTTACTAGATTAACTTAAACAGCAAGTGTATATAACTTTCTAACTACCTTTAACTCGCTCATAGATCAGCTTAGCGTACAAAACTCCACAGGTATGGCCATCAAATCCTAGAATCAGATAAATCGAAACCTCGTCGATTTGACATCTACATCCACATATCGGCCATCTTTATTAAAATATGGCGTCTTTAATGTCACCTGATGGAAGATTATTAGAATGATTATTGATTTATCATTGAATTTGACGCTGGAATTACGTTCGGAATCTGGTAGGTCTGATTTATTATTTAATTATGTTATACTAACGACATGCCCTGACTTCGCATGTGAAAATCTTCCTCATGAGTCATTTATTAGATTCTCTTAAAATTTAATTGAATTATTGCGTAGTATTAAATATCTAAGAACAAATAGAGAAAGCGACTTTGTTTTATACTACGCACTGTATACGTATTAACATTCCCCACGGCAATACTGGGTTAAAATTAATTCTCTATGCTATACAAGGTCAAAACTACCTATACACTAAACGTTAGATAAATCCATACAGAAGTTTTCTTGTATAGGAGTAAAAAACTTCCATACGTCCTCACAAAATGGATAGATTGATTATGAGGCTTAGTTTATTTCGACACACCACCACAAGCGATACAAACGAAACATTCACAAAATGTACTATAAAAAAGTCCTGATATGTAAGCCAGTTACAGGGTCTACAATTTTAACATTATAATATTGTCAAATTGTAGTTGAAGAGTTTTCGAAGCAACCTGCTACGGTAGGACGAAACGCAGCGGAGTTTAGGTCGGTGAAAGTTACACTTAAAACTTGCGAGGAGAGAATCCTCTAAAAGGGTACCCACGAGGTCCTATGAAGTTTTCCTCACGATATAAAAGCCTTCTCGAGGATAGGGGATAGATAATATAACCTTCCTTACAACCGAAAGTACCCTGGACCACTCGATCAACTAACTGACCGTAACTCACCAACTATATCAACAAGTTCTATTTAAGCTAATTCGAACGAATATCATAAGCGCGATTCAGAAATAATTCTCATTACAATACCTTAAACAATTCTAAAACAATCAGGCAAAGTTTATTAGCATCCAACCGGTTCTTTAATAAGGCATCTGACCGTAGGCGGAAGTGTCACCCAATTATATACGTTTTTTTATTCACGCAAGACATTCAAGCGAGTTGTTTGGTAAATTTGTCGTTTAAAATATCTTAAGCTAGCTTATTCCCGATAGCTCTGCCGAAGTATACCTACTTTTAACAGTTATAGTACAATTTTTAATTACGAATTCTCCTTCGCGATCAAGATAGCCTAATTATAAAAATCATAATTAAGACAGATACTTAAATAGGAACCGGCGAACTTATCTCTTAAAAGGTAGATTAAAAGAAAAGTAAAGTACGAATAGTTGTAATGGTTGGAAAAGCTCTGTGTACTGAATTTTATTTAAATTGATACATTGATTTTGGCGTAAAGATTAAAGAGTACTTTAAGCATTTATAATATAACAAAGACACACCTTTCACCTATAGATTGTAGTGTTATTTGTGAAAGAAATAAAGAAATCGAGTATTTTAACTCGCCGTTGAAATGTAAACCCCATCTCTCAAGCGTAAAACTGCAGTTATTTAATCAAAGATCAAAACATCAGTGACCCACCGCCCGCGGTCAAACAGACATTTTTCCAAGCCATATTTAACTTAATATTTACCCCGACTATTACCCACAAAACCCTTTGGAATACCGCGGTAGGACTCGCTAATTTTAAAACCGTCCTCAATAAACACGCGGACAAACCAACAAGAGACTACATAACGCTCAAATTCCCATCAAAAAATTTCACACTTTGTAAGAGAACTCTTTACGATTTTGTGATCAACTTCACGCGACTTTGAGCTTTAAGCGCAGTGTAAATTTGATTTAATATGTTTATACAGTCATTACGCTCGGAGTTTCTGTTTTTATATTTTCAAAGGGGATAGTTTTTTCGACCGTATTGAGTTGTTATACAGTGCTAAACACCGTTTCACGGAGTGCCGTAGACACCAAAGTTACGACTTCATCTTCAAGTCTATGCACTTATTTCTAACTTTACGTAAGGTTAGATAATGTCTATTATATATTTATTGAACTAAATATATAATAGACATTATATATTTATATATTTATTCAAACCTTGCTCCAACACGCTAGAATAATAATATAATTCTAATATTATTATATATTTATTCAAACCTTGCTCCAACACGCTAGTTCGGAAGGCAGTTTCTATAGAGAAAAACCCGGCAAGAAACTCAGATAGCTTTAGAATAAAAATTTATAGGTACATTAGTAAATAAAAACTTCGATTATTACTGATTTTGTGAGCTCATTATGATAATATTATAGAAAGGCATAGGTATATATGTATGTATTTACAAAAGAAAAGTATGTATATATAATTTTTCATATACTAGCTGAGCCGTTCCCACTTCGTTGGGCATATTGTTAATTATCCTTCTCGGTTTTTTATATAGCGTATGACACTTAGCAATAATGTGACTTGGTATTGGTGAAAGAATTTTTAAAATCGGTTCAGTAGATCCCGAGATTACCCCTTACAATTTTACAAACACACAAACTGTACTTCTTTATAATATTAGTATAAATCTAGTTGCTATAACACAGGCTCTGCTTAGCGTAGGACTAGATAGCGCTGTTAGAAGCATCTTGTGGGATTATTATAATTAAAAAAACAGTGATTTTAGACCATTTTAGTACCTACATAACCTTCTTGCGTACTCTATAGATAATTAAACAATATAAAAATAAATAAGGTCAATCAATAGCATAAAAAGTATTATTTTATAACCTACATCGAAATTACGCAATATTAATCTAAATAAAACAAAAAGTTAATCTGGTAACAACCCATTTTGTTATGTGACATTTAAAATGACCAACCTTGAACAGATATTATAAATATTCAATTGTATATGTTTAAAATGTTTTGAGAATCGTTATTTCTTTTATATTAGATTTTTTATTTTGTAGTTAGTAATAAATTTTTTTAGTCTGTTTTTTTTTAAATATATTTAAAGCGCCTATAGTTCCACGCTGGGCAGAGCTTGTGTTATTGCAACTAGATAACGGATATATTACATATACATACTTTTATTTTGTAAATACATAAGTACATACAATACATAGTTACACTCAGACCCCAGAAAAATACAAATGTAAATTACAAATATATTTTCCGGTTTGAGGATCGAACCCACGACCCACAAAGCAGTTGTGCTACCACTGCGCCAAGCGGTCGTAAATTTTTTGATTAACGTAATCAAATTACCGGCAACCCTAAGCCTAATGACGTCACGAATTAAAAATGGCGCGATGCGCGCATGTAGCCCGTCTAATGGTCAAAACATTTCCTTTAAAATAGTGGACTCGGGATAATCGGGCGATAAGCCGGGACACGGCGCGGCGGCTTTGTGTTGCCACTTTACGGTCGCCGCCTTACATTCTGATTATTGGGGATAGGGTTGCCACTTGCTGGCTTTTAGAAAAAAACATTTTTAATTATTGCAATTAATCATTATTGCAATTAAGCAAATGGGTTAGTTCCCGAACCGGTGGTAGGCATCATGTAGACTTTCTGAGGGTGTTTGATTGAAACTTATTCAGAATAAAATTTATTTTCTTTCTTTCTTTCTTTCAATCTTTAATCTAAGTTGTATTTGTATGTAATAAATACATTTTAGAATCTTTATTATTTTTCCCTATTAACACATCCAACGATTTTTAGAGTACCTATACCCTTTCCTATACCATGTTGTCTGTAAAAGTCAAAAAATAAATGATAATAAGGCTTTTTATTTTAATTTTTATCTTTATTTTTTTATTAGTGTAGGAACTTAAGAGTTTTTGTTGTTAATCAAAGTCACTCATTTTTATATATAGCTTAGAAATTTTAAGTTTATGTTGATATAAATAAAAATTATGACGTAAATAAAACACTTGTACAATATTTTTTGTAAGACAGTAGGTACTTTTTTAATAAAATAAACTTACTTTAAATATAAACTTCCAACTTTAAAAATTCTCAAAAATTTTTTAAAAAATAAAAACTAAAATCATTTCAACACGTCATACGTCATAGCTAAAAATAGTAAAAAAAATCCAGACACAAGCGAACGCATTTTTATTTAAAACAAAACTAATTAATGTCAATTAGGATAACAAATTTATCGTTATAATTTTTATTAATATATTTTTTATTCTCGTGTTAAAGAATATAATATGCACACGATAGGACATTTGTTATAATATATACAGCTCCATAGACGTATAACGCATAGACTGATTGTCGCTTTATAATCGGTCCGCCGTAAGTGAAGCCAAAACTGTATATATGTGGGTGTTAACAGCATGTTCTTATACGCGATGACACGCACACAAGCCTACCGATAGTGTTGCTGCTATAAGAAATCTATACATACATATAATAAAAACGTTACGAGTCGCTGTCCGTACATGGAAGATATATGAGAAAAAATATTATAGGAGACCTGTATTAACGCAATAGAACCCAAAACAATGATTTTTGGAATTTTTGTCTGTTTGTTTGTGCACGCTAATTTCAGAAACGGGGTTTTCAATGATATATTTTGGCAAGCTTCACTTAACATTTAGTTTTTAATTCATGTCAATCGGTTGATAAATAAAAAAGTTATGGTAATTTAAAGAATCACGTTGAACTGGCTGAACGTTTGTTGGCGCGGGTTAGGTATTTTCAAAAATGCTGCTCAAATTCACTTTTCTACGCGGGTGAAGTCGCGGGCACCAGTTGCTAGTTTACCATATAAATGTGGAAAATTTTAAATCTACGAAAAATACGAATTTTGATGAAATGACTGCGGCGACAATCTATGTAAGTAGACAAAATTGTCTACTTTGAAATGGCTTCACTTTGTGTGCCCATATTTGCGGTTCTAGGTATAACTATTCTACGTCCAACTCATTATTCAAATGCATAATATAATAATGTTTAATTCACTGTTTGAATTGTAAATTTGAATTTACCGAAATGTTGACATGATTGTGTATCAGGAAAAATGGTAATTCTGTTTTTTACAATCACGTTTGTGTATGAAAATTACGTAACGAGTTGTTCGCTAAAGATTGAACTTTTTGCTTTTGTAGCATTTAGATTTTAAAGGAATTTAGAAAAAAAAATTGTGATATTGAAGTATGCCTATAAAATGTCGAAACCTCCTTTTTTGAAGTCATATAAAATATCTATTTAGATACATGGACTGCTGACTATTTAGAGTTATTCTGCAAAACATTTTATTTTTAATTTAAGCTCCTCTAAAGTTTAAATATTAAATTATTTTGACCATAACAATGGGATTTCCTACTAGTACTTGTAGAAAGAAAGTAAAAAGAACCACATATTCAAGCTTTGTAAAGCTTGTGGCATAGATTAAATAGTTTAGTAAACGACTTTTTAATTCGAAGAAGAAAGAATTTTTTTTTATAACGTCATAATTTAGGAAATTCATAGATTATATTATTTTTATCGGCATAGACTATAGAGATTTTATTTGAATATTTTTTTTGTTTTAGTAGCTATTAAATTGGTTATCTATGCTATTTTATAAAACATAAAAATTCTTCTTAAACAATATTCATATATGCAAAGTCTTGTATGTACAATTTGAATTTCACAATAAAATATCACGGCCCGTGATTTCTATGTTTTTTTCATATTTATCTATATTTTAAGTGCATATACATATAATCTAGTTTGAGTTCATTTTCAAGATAATATTTTCATAATCAATTCAAAACATAGTACATTATGTACTTATCCTTAAAATGCCGGCAACACATTCGTGTCAACGCGAGTATAATACGCGTCAAGAATCTTTAGCGCTGAACGTAACCTGCGCAGAAGTCAAAAATAAGGTATCGAGGTAGCGGTGCGGCGCGCGGGGCGCGTGATCGTCGGGTGTGCGAGCGTTGATTGGTTGTCCCAGTCGTGTTGTCTTTCTTGCACCAATACGTCAATACGAGCGTGATGCGCAGCTATTCTCGCCAATCGCTAAACATAAATGACGCGTACTATACTCATCGGCGGCGCTGATCACTTAACATCAGGTGACGCGCCTGCTCGTTTGCCCTCTATCAAATAAAAAAACCTATTATGATGTTCATACGTTGCATAATGCATTCCAATACCATTTGAATAAAATCTTTTTGTCTTTAACTTAGTAAAAGTAAAAACAAATTACCCTTAAAAACCTCATAAACTTAAGTTTTCCTTTTTATTTTGTTAATTGAAATTACTTTTATATAAAACTAATTCTAGCTAATGATAGCTTATAATTTTGTACATGAACGTTCAAACATACATATTAGATAAGTAATAAATATTAATACTTAATATTATGTATAAATAAATTAATAAATAATTTAAATAACACGAAGCTGGCAGCCCTATTAAAGCGGTTGGTCGGACCATTATTGACACAATAAATTCTAACACACGCATTTTTAAACCAGACGGTGCTTGTGTGTGTGCGTATGCACACATGCAGCGCTAATTTACAATTGCTTTTTTTTCTTTTTTAAAGGCTTGACTATTTGCCACTTGTTGGTTGCCAGTATTTTTTTGGATTGTAGATAAAAAAAATATGTTAATTAGCAACTTTTTTAACGTCTTTTTTTTTCATTGCTACTTGTAAGGTGCCAGTGTTTTAGAAGCATAGACTAAAAATAGTTAATTTTTATTAATATTTTTTTCTTGTAGGTGATGATGACATCCGCGTAAAATTCGATCGAGGTTTAATTTTTTTTAGGTTAATTAGAACCTATATACACATATAATATATCTATACTAATATTATAAAGAACTAAAGTTTGTGTGATTGATAAATTGTAAGGGGTAATCTCGGGATTTACTGAACCGATTTTAAAAATTCTTTCACCAATCAAAAGCGACATTATGTCTACGCTGAGTATGTCATGAGTTAATGACGTATAAATTATTGGACCTAATAGTTTCGGGGCTTATTTTATACCAGCGATCAACAAAAAAAATCTTTCCTTTTTAAGCAAACTTATTACTTATTTAATTAACTAGGTTAAAAACCAAAAACCAGGCTATCACGACGAAACATCAACCGTTCTTCCCGCGAATTCTCTAAAAATAACCTAAACAATTCACACTATAAAAAAGACACTGTTTTCATTACACTACGACCAATTGTCACTTCGCTAATACGTCGTACGTTTATTTAACACATAATCATATACCAGATGGAACCGGATGTGACGCCATTGTGGTATCTAATGTCAACATGACAGATTCGTTAGACATTCGGTAGCTGGCTGTGGCGATGCTAATTATTTAGCTTGCTTTATTGTGTGAGTTTCTGCGAAGGTGCCCGTGACGCGGTAACATAGTGAGGCTTAGATTGTCACAAAGTCTAACATAGTCTTTACGGCGGGCGTAAGTATAGTACGCGTCACGAATCTTTAGCGCTGAACGAAACCTGCGCAGAAGTCAAAAATAAGGGTGCGTGGTCGTCGAGTACGCGAGCGTTGATTGGTTGTTCCAGTCGTGTTGTCTTTCTCGCACCAATACGTCAATTACGAGCGCGATTCTACCGATGCGCAGATATTCTCGTCCAGCGCTAAACATAAATGACGCGACCTATAAACACGCTATTTCAATATGTCGAGAAAGAAAGAAACATTTCTTGGAAAGCACATTAGAAAGAGAAAAAGAAAAAGACTCGGTACTCCTACCTACGGTAAGAAACACAGTGTGCTTTTTGTGCTAACAAAGCTGTTATCATAATATTATAAATGTGAAAGTAACTATATCTGTCTGTTACGCTTTCCAGCCAAAACTACCGAACCGATTGTAATGAAATTTGGTACACAGATAGAGCCTGAGATAAGACAAAGGTTACTTTTTAACTGGAAAAAAGGGTTATAAGGGGGAAGGGGTTTAAAGTTTATATGAAAGTCCACGCGGACGGAGTCGCGGGCAAGAGGTAGTAACCTATATTCCTTTTCCCTGACCCCTGAGGGAGGTTCTACAAGATTTTTGCTACTAAAAAAAGATATCACCAACAACTACCCAAACAAACATTAAAAACTCCCAATAATTAGCCATCATAAATTAGTCATTCATAGCTACCGAGCCATTAATAGTTTATCATTAAACTTAATTTATGACTTGTGACGTCATTAACGATTCCGATGTACCAAGATTTTAACGACCCTAAATGTTTTCGAGTTTTATTGCATTCTCTAAACAAACTAATTAAATAAAAACAGAATCTATTTATATTATATTATATTTATATTGATTTTTTACTAATATTTTAAGGCAGATACACTATAAAAGTACCAAAATTAGCTTTTTCAAAAATTACGAATTATTTTAACAATAACTTATTTCGTTTTCAAAATATATGGAACATCATAATCTTATAAATTTTGCATACATCAGAAAGAGAGAAACTCGTCTCATTTCTATCCGTCTCTTTCACTCTCTCTGAATTTACGTAGTTAAGTAACCAATATGATGTTACAAAAAATTTTAATGATCAGATCAATGAAGTATTTAGATAATAAATTTTGTTTTATAATATACTAGCTCCCCGCGGTTTTACCCGCGTAGTTCCCGTTCCCGGGGCAATACCGGGAAACAAGTATCCTTTGTTTTAATCCAGGATATCATTTATCTACAGACCTAATTTCAACTAAATCGGTACAGCCGATTTGCCGTGAAAGAAAGATAAACATACAGAGAGAGTCATTCCCATTTATAATATTAGTATGGATCATACACACATCTCTCCTCTTCAACCTATCTATCTAATAAAAAAAACTCACGAAAATCGGTTGCGTAGTTTTAAATACATTACATACATACATTATGTACATAGTATAAAAGAAAGTCGCTTTTCAGTCTGTTTCTATGTATGCCTACGTATCTTAAGAACTACACAACCGATTTTCATGCAGTTTTGTTTATCAGAGTGATTCACGAGGAAGATTTATATGTATAATACATGCATCATTACATGCAAAACCACGGGGTGCCGCTAGTCTATACATATAATAAAAACGTATCAAGTCGCTGTCTGTACATGGAAGATATATGAGAAAAAATATTATAGGAGACCTTCATTAACGCAATAGAACCCAAAACAATGATTTTTGAAATTTTTGTCTGTTTATTTGTGCACGCTAATCTCAGAAACTGCTTATCCTATCTATATGGAGTTTTCAATGATATATTGTGGTAAGCTTAACTTAACATTTAGTCTTTAATTCATGTCAATCGGTTAATAAATAAAAAAGTTATGGCAATTTAAGAATCACGTTGAACTTGCTGAACGTTTGTTGGCGCGGGTTAGGCATTTTCAAAAGTGCTGCCCAAAGACACTTTTCTACGCGGGCGAAGTCGCGGGCACAGCTAGTTTATTATATAAGTCAGAATTCAGAAACGGATTCAGAAAACCTCTCACGTTGACCGTTAAACTACAGTTAAAACCTTGTACCAATAAATCCGCTCGTTAACCACAAAATAAACTTCAATTAGTACCAACAATTATTATTGCGAGTCAAAGAGACAGTTATTCATTATTTGTACTGGACCGAGTTATGCAATATAGCCTAGCTGTTAATAAATAAAATAAATAAATAAAATACGTTTAATTCAGGCTTTTACAATTATTTATAAAAAACTAGCCCATTGTAAATCAATTATTTCTATTAGGTTTATGAATAAAACTTAAAAATAATGAAGATGACAACGTAAGCTTTTTATAGCCATTATTAGTAGAGTAGTTTTTAAATAAGTCCTGGAAAATATGGAAAATAATGGAAAATAAATGTTTAGTAAAGTTATAGGTCGCGTCACGAATCTTTAGCGCTGAACGAAACCTGCACAGAAGTCAAAAATAAGGTATTGAAGGGTCGGCGCGGCGCGCGGGGCGCGTGATCGTCGGGTGCGCGAGCGTTGATCGGTTGTCCCAGTCGTGTTGTCTTTCTCGCACCAATACGTCAATTACGAGCGCGATTCTACCGATGCGCAACTATTCTCGTCCAGCGCTAAACATTCGTGACGCGACCTATACAATGTTGCATGAAGAAGTCTCGTCACGCTCTTTAGAGATGCATTTTACACTTTTTGCTAAATGCAGTTACTGTGAGAGAAACTGCTCTTGCATTTAGCTCGGTTAATTTAACAGTTAATTAAATTTAACTTGATTTATTTAAGCCTAGGTATATGTGAATTTGAACTTTGTCTTTGAAGATCGATACTGAAAAAATGGCGCCTAAATCAGTATTTCGATAAAACTCCTTTTCGGTACATTATACAGTAAAAAGATATTTCAACAGAATGAAACTAGAGAAAATTTCTTACAATTTAATTCATAGATAATCTTTTTTTTCTAAAATGAATGAATCCTTAAGTACCTACGAAAGTTTTTGAGGGTGTATAGATACATATGGACGTTTA
>JADANM010006225.1:7245694-7266221 GCA_026213755.1 Eurema hecabe | reverse complement strand
TGGATTTGGATGAAATTAGGCATACAGATAGATAAAGCCCTGGATTAAAACATAGGATACGTCTTATCCCGGTATTGACACAGAAACAACTACGCCGGTAAAACCATGGTACGCAGCTAATTATTTATTATTTGAGATGTGTTAATATAAGTAGTTATGTAATCAACACAATTTGCTTGAGCTTTTTTCTTAATGAAAAAAAAATGTAACATACAGACGAATTGAGAACATCTCCTTTTTTAAAGTCGGCTAAATATACATTTAACTCTTGACAATGATATTATAGCTAACTAGCTATTGCCCGCGGCTCCACCCGCGTGGATTTTCATACAAACTTTCATCCCCTATATTATCCTCTTGAGGGTTGAATTGATCAAAATCCTTTCTTAGCGGATGCCTACGTCATAACATCTACCTGCATGGCAAATTTCAGCCCGATCCGTCCAGTTGTTTGGGCTGTGCGTTGATAGATCACTATGTCAGTCAGTCACCTTTGAATTATATATATTTAGATAGATATGTTATACCCATTCAAACCAATAGAAAAAAGTGTTCCGCACAGCAGCGGCAGCACACATAGGTAGGTAAGTGCGTACAAGTCAAAACAATAGAAAAGAGATAAATGATAAAACAAACAAGAAAAATAGTTGAATGCACCGGGAACTAATCACCTAAAGGTAAGACGTCCTATTTAAGATGTCTTTGCGTCTTCAAAACGTTGCGCTTATAATATATCTATTTAATATAGGTAATACCATAGACTCTTGGCCAAACAGTTAACAATGTTATTAATTTTTAGACTACAAATTATAATATGAAAACCATTAATTTAATGTTACCCTAAAAACCCTACATAAATTAATCTCTCATAAGCAAAAGTATTATATACTAGATAACATTATTTTTAGAATTCCTCATAGAGGTAGTACTTAGTACTTAGTAATTAAAAAACCAAAATTCAAACCAAAAAACTCAACTTCATATAATAGGTCCTCGATATAGATTAATTAATATTTTTTATCTACATAAGACCTTTATTAGCTAAATATAAAACAACTAAGCTTACATATAATTATAAAACCCTTTAACGATAAAATCAATAGCTAGACAAGGATAGCAACAGCGGACAGATATACCCTCTCAGCACCGTCTGCGATGGGCGGACCACGCCTTAACATCGATTGAAATAATTTATTCATATTTCTAGTAAATTTGTCATTTAGACCTTATGGTTTTGGGTTCTAGTTACTGGTTATTCATATATATTAAGCATTTGTATATTACTAGCTTTGATGCCCGGTTTGTATCGCATATAATGGTCTTTTAGTTATTAGGTACCTATACTTTCGTTAAGAAAGTAGTCAAATAAAAAGTTTTTAATATCCATACTAATATTATAAATGGGGAAGTGTGTCTTTTTGTCTTTCTTTCACGAAGAAACGGCTTGACCGATTTAGTTGATATTTGGTATGTAGATAGATGATACCTTGGATTAAAACATAGGATACTTTTTATCCCGGTATTGCCCCGGAAACGGGAACTACGTGGGTAAAACCACGGGGAGCTGCTTGTAAAAAATAAACCCTCGACCTAGGGTAATAAGAATAGTTAATTTTGATTCGAAATTGATCTTTTTAGATTACTTTTAATAGTTTCATATCTTTAGCTATATAAAGTAAGGATACGGCTATTTTCTTATATAAATACAGGACTAGCTTTAATTTACACTATTAAAAAAAAATCTATTCATCATAATCAGACTACTCTGTTAAAAGTTACGCGTGGCCAAACATAAAAATACACGCGCACTCTTGAATCACTCTATGTATTCAAAAAACCGCATCAAATTCCGTTGCGTAGTTTTAAAGATTTAACATGGGGACAGACAAAATAAAGCTACTTGGTTTCTTACCATGTAATTTTTAAAATTATTTAAAAAATTACTGCCACATAATACATAATCAACATTCAATTATATACAATGAAAACAATCTCTCTTTCACAGAGAAGCTTCGTCTCTCCCTCTGCGTGGGGTGTGGTGGTCAGATCCATGACCAGTACATCCTCAGGGTGGCTCCAGACCTGGAGTGGCACGCTGCCTGCCTTAAGTGCCAGGAGTGCAGACAGTTTCTCGACGAATCCTGTACCTGCTTCGTTAGAGATGGGAAGACGTACTGCAAGAGGGATTATACCAGGTAAGAGGAGATAGAGTTTAAGTAGAGAAAGAGAAAGAGGAGAAGATAATTATGAGTTTATAACTTTGTAATTTTTTGTTCAAAGAGCTTATTATTATTATTTTTGACTTCTGCGCAGGTTTCGTTCAGCGCTAAAGATTCGTGACGCGTACTATACCTAACGCTTTTTATGTACGTATGAATATCGCAATGGTGTAATGTAATCGACATTTCTACTTTTAAAAGGGGCAACTATCGGAGTTTCCTGCAGGTTCTCTTCTATAGAAACTGCTTTCCGAACCAGTGGAATATAATTAATTGATTTTTAATACTATGACGATTCAAGTAATAAGGTATTCGCTTTTGACCTGTTTTACCGGTGGTAAATGTTTTGTAATACCATGACGATTCAAAAGTGTTACTTTATGTAGCCTAATTGAATAAAGATACTTTTGACTTTGACTTTAACTTTGTCAATGTTGAAGGAGACGAAAGATGGTTAGAAGACGAGGCAACATATGCTATTTTTTGCTACAAAACTTGTTTGGATATAAATTTATTTATATATGAAACGGTAGATACGTCAAGCACGAATGATTCACCGTAAACAAATGTGTATGTTTGATCGCGTGTTTCATGCAAACAGATGAATTAGCACAAACGTCATTCGCACGAAATTAATATATTAAATAAATATTGTTTTGTGTCGATGTTTATCAACAAATTTTCCATTACCTATTTAACTAAAGATTATGTTTAAAATTCCTTGATAAAAGATGGTAACTGTTGTATGATATTATATTAAATAGCTACGTTATAAGCGCAAAATTTTGAACACGCAAAAACATCCTAATTAGGATATCTTACCTTTAGGTGATTGGATGCCGGTGCATTTACGCTTAACTGACAAAACTATCTCTTTTTAACTTGTTGGTTTTATCATTTATCTCTTTTCTATCGTTGTGACTTGTATGTATGTGTGCTGCCGCTGCTGTGCGGAACACTTTTTTTCGGATAATATAATATTTATTATATATAATATAAGTTATATAATATATCATTGTGGCCGCCTATTGATACATTTTATTCTACTATCGTTTGGTATATAATAGATCAATAGAGTGTTTTTTTTTTTTTTTATTTAACCATCAATCTTTCATTTCCTTAAAAGACAAAAAACAAAATCCGTCATAGCTTATAAAAGTTATTTTTTTTATTTGCTTGGTAAATTATAATCAAAATAATTTTAATTTTTCTTACTGATTATTAGATTTTACTCATCATTTGTCTAGTTTCTTTAATATTATATCCTCAAAATGCGGAATAATGCTTAACATTGAATGTTTTAACTACCTACATCTTTCTTCATTCATATATCGAGAACTATCAAAAGTACTTAGTAGTGCTTTCGCTGGATGCGTGTAAACTGTAATTACATGTGCAGTGCCAGGAAATTAATTAATGTTTTTCTTTAATTTGACATCGATTGAAATGTCGCACAATGCTCTGTAATTGGAAAACTAGACTATAATAAAAGTTTATCTCTGTAAATAAATCACCAAGTCATTAACCTCTCAAACGAAATATACTCCCATATACACAATCAAACTGACTGACGCGTAAACAATCTAATTATACCCTTTCACAATCAGTCTCTGATCATAGTTTACAATAAAACTTTAAAAATCATAACCGACCGACATCGGCGCCACTTTTTAAACAAAGTCGCGCTACGAAAATAGCTCGTGTTTACATTTTCACCCTTCTACCTCGCGGCTAAAATATAGAATTACACATTAGCAAATACAGCTTAGTCTATGCTTTATAACGATCGTGTGGACTCGCCTTTACGTACCACAGATAAGGCAGGGTTTCCTTTGACAATCTGTCAAACTAGTTTGGCGGCAAATCGGGGATTGTCTTTGCTATACGCCGAGAAAAACAAACCGAGCTCTATGTATTTTGGCGTCAAAACAAACGTCACTTTGACGGCGTTGCGGGCGGCGGCAACCCGATACGTCTATAGTCTATAGTCTATACTCTATGTCCGCATGTTTGTCCGCCATCGGAAAAGCTGTCCGATTACTTTTTGTAATGTACTATTTGTTTTTATTTCTTCATTTATATTTGTTTGCGTACCGGATTTCTCACGGTATCTGTGGAATTCGTGACACCTATTTCCCGCGCTGTTTTAATCACTTCGTTGGTATAACGGCTTCTTCATACGTAATAATTAATTCTTTAATAATTCTAAGAAGTTTTTTTCGACCTGACCATTTAGCAGACAAGCAACTACCAACTACTGCCGTTTAAGAATAAAAAGAAACATTTGATTAATAAAAATGAACTTCAAAAGTATTATATATTTATCTATTACTTTAGGATTATATAATTAAATGTCACAAGAGGAAAATTTTTTTTTTTTCGAAAAAAATTGACCTAGCTGATACCTCGTATTTTCCAAATTTTTCACTGAATTTTCGCTAATACAGACTTAAGTTTTCCTGGATACATTGATTATTTAACACAACAATATATCTACTATTTTACTATATTTGCAATAAGTACTAGAATTCCTAAGATTAGCACATTCAAACAATCAAACTCAGCTTTATATTACTAGTATACCATATTAAAAGTTAAATTTACCCCATCAATTGAATAACTATGGCAACACAGTAGTTGTTTACATTAAGTATTGTATGTCGGTTCGTGTAAACATCGGAAACGGTAGCATTTTATTTTTCACCGGAAACCGGGAAGGAAGGACGTATCAATTAATGCTTGATTAAATTACAAATGCATTAGAATTTTAATTTATTTATAAATTTTCTTTATATTATTTAGACACCGGTTTGATTGTAAACAATATTTTCACTAATATGTTGATTTAAGACTAAAAAAGAATTTATTAAGAAATTGTAGATGTACCTTTTCTCTGTCTAAAAAAAGTAATAAACCAATCTGGGCTAATGAGTCTTAACATCTAATGACTCAAAGTGGGGAGCGTCGGTGTAGTGCACCCTGCCCGGAGCAAATTTCTGGGTAGCACTACATTGGTTATGGGCTGGCGTTTCTCTTACCATCAGGAGAGCGTGCAGCTCGTCTCTCCACTTCGTCTTATAAAAAAATCTCTTCTTCTTGTTTAAATGGCAGTGCTGCGTTAACACAATTATGCCAATATCTAACTAGATACGTGCTTTCAATATCACAGCCAAACATCGACCATCATTTCAATAAAATCTCCCAGTGACAGCCCAAGAAATATTATATTGAAGCATTGACACTTGACATTGACACATCCAAACTTATTGCCGCCAAAAAAAAGTAAATGTCATTCGTAAAAAAAAATTGGCGGTCGCCTTTGATTCGGTTTCCAAAAAGGATTTAATTAGTACGCAATAATATATACATCAGTTTCCTTTGAAATTATAATTTATCTTGTAATCTCGAGATTCCTTATCTGATAGCGATCGATGTTTCGTTATCAAGATGCCTTTGTGATATGTCTTAACACGATAATTTAGTGCTAAAATATAATAGTACACTATTTTGTCGATGATGAAGATTTTGAGGATAAAAAAAGGTTTTTTTTTCTGATAAGTAACTAACAGTTTTTAACTACTAACTGCACCTCGCGGTTTTTCCCGCATATATGCATGTCTTATACACATAAACCTTCCTCGTGAATCACTATATGTGATAAAATATTTAAAGATTTAAGCGTACATAGGGACAAACTACACTAAGCGACTTCGTTCTATACTACGTCATGTTAATGACAATAAATTAATTTAGTAAGCGTATTATTATATTTAAGGAATTTTAATTTGTGATACCTACTTACTTTTTTAATCTGGCAGGTTAGATAAAACCCTGGGGGTACCGCCCTCGCACAGAACACCATCGTCTATTAATTAAAATAAGTTTTTGGCGGGCGGCGTCTATTTATAATCTCAATTGAATATTCGTATTCTTGATCGTGATAGTAAATCATGCAATAAATTAGCTAATAAGTGTCCAGGAAATAAATAATTCAATCGAGAGCGCATATAAGCCTTTCCGATTGATCCAAGATTCGTCGAGGTTTTTAATAGAGTTCACTATCGCTTTACGAAAGGCAGAAAGAAACTGACTGACTCGACTAAAGACGACTTGATGACCATTTTACTTGACTCATATCGACTTTTATTTTAACCACGTTGCCTTTTATAACATTGACACTGGCAAAAATTTAAACGCTAACGCCATAATATAAAGAAAGTAAGAAAGAAAGAATGAAGTAATAAAAAAGCTGTAATTGTCTAAATCTCAATAAATGGGATGCTAATATTTCCCTTCCCGCCCTCCAAAGTCCTCTCCCGGGTCAAAAAATCGCGTTCGTGACTGTTCTAGAAGGTTCTAGAATATTCTCTACGACATAACTCCATACACGTATTATTATCAAGAATTGCAAAGAGAATTTTCTCGAACATTTTATAATCTACATTCAAAGCCATCAAGCGGTTTCATTGCCATCAACAAATTTAAAATATGCATTAAAAGGCTTGTTAACAAATAATTTACATGTTTTTATTCGTCAATATTGCGTTCGATCGATATTTTTATCAATACGATACATAAATTAGGATTTTATTTTGTATAATTATTGTTATGTAATCATTACGGCGGGGGTAAAGGAATATAGTTATTGCAGTCAAATAGTCGCCATTTTAAATACATACTATTCGTATTCTGCAGTTTTACCCGTGTAAGTCTCATTCCAGTGACAACAAAAAGTATTATCCATACTTAATATTATAAATGTGAAAGTGTGTTTGTTTGTTTGTTTGTCTTTCCTTCACGCCGTAGCTATGCAATCGACCTGATTTTTGGCATACAGTTATTTGAAAAGATTCAGAGTAACATGGGCTACTTTTTAACTGGAAAATAGGGTTATATGGGGGGAAGGGGGGTAAAAGTGTATAAGAAAGTCCACGCGGACGGAGTCGCGTGCAACAGCTAGTATGTTATAATTTAGGAACTAATCTACCTGTATGCAAAACTTCATCGAAATGCATTAAGAAGCTTATGCGTGAAGAACGATAAAGATTTTGGTAGTAACACACAAAAACTTTCACGTTTATAATATTTGTAGGATTATACGAAAGGTTGAGCTCAAAACAGTAGGTACCTATAGATAAGTATGTAACTACATTAAGTGCTGAAAATCAGCGCTGTCATTTCATATGAATCAGCAAATACTGAGAACGATATACCTACTCTAAAACATATCCTTATACCTATAGTCTATAGAGGAGTATTTTTTCTTAATATTTATTTCTTTTAAACCAAGCAAGGATAACAAAAATCTCAATAGAACGAAATAATGGACTAATATAAATAAACTTCCTGTCCTATATAAAGCCATGGATAAACATCGCTATTTATAACCGAATCTAACCCTACGCTCAATTAGCGAAAGGCGATACCTTTCCGCCATCTTCTGTTACAGATAATATTTTGACACGTGCTAATGGCATGGCGGGAAAACTGACGTTTCGTTTTTTTTTCTTAGTTGTCAAAATGCTTAATTAATTATTATTTTAAAAACTTGGCTATAGGTGAAATGCTTTTTATTTCTTTATACATTTTAAGAAACGAATTGTTATTTAATAACTTGGTTATCGATTTTAATTATTTGTTTCTGAACTATAGTATACCTGATAAATAAATTAATATACAAAACTTTGTAGTAACTACTAGTTTTAAGACTTACATGTCATGTAATAATTATATTATAGTAGGTATATGTTTCAGGTTTACCGTTATATTTCGAACACACAGAATTTAAAATAAGTCATATATTTTTTCTCAAAGAAGTACGGATAAAATAACAGCACAGAGTATATTAGACATGTCGTGAAGCTGTTATAATAATATTATTAATGTGTGTGGTCCAAAAACAGCTGCGTTTCGTTCAAGCAGATGTGTTTGTTCTAAGTTATTAGATATTGCTGAAAATACGACGTATTTGTGTTCATTGATAATTATTTATCTATCCATATAATAAAAACGTAACGAGTCGCTGTCTGTACATGGAAGACATATGAGAAAAAATATAATAGGAGACCTTTATTAACGCAATAGAACCCAAAGCAATGCTTTTTGGAATTTTTGTCTGTTTGTCTGTTTGTTTGTGCACGCTAATCTCAGAAACGACTTATCCTATCTAGATGGGGTTTTCAATGCTATATTGTGGTAAGTCTTCACTTAACATTTAGTGTTTAAATCATGTCAATCGGTTGATAAATAAAAAAGTTATGGCAATTTAAAGAATCACGTTGAACTTGCTGAACGTTTGTTGGCGCGGGTTAGGCATTTTCAAAAATGCTGCCCAAAGTCACTTTTCTACGCGGGCGAAGTCGCGGGCACAGCTAGTAAACAATAAATTTGCAGTTAAGATATTGGAATTCTATTTATTTTGTTCGAAGAATAAATATATGTATTATAGTTAATACCTCATTGTTTGTATTATAATTAATTTAGTGATCGGGTTTATTGTGATAATGAATACTTCTTGAGATAGACAGACATTTAGACATGCAATGAAATCTTATAAACAGGGCACCGTTTATTCCCTTCAAATAACCCTAAAAATGACAATAAATTTTCAAATACAAACGATTTATACAACAAAAGAAATATCCTAACCTTAACTTTACAATATCGTCTTAAAACAAATCGTTAGCCTTACATATAAAAGCGATTAAACGACCCATAGACTGTAAATATAAACCAAAGTCTATAGAGCGTTGTCTATAGAGTATAGACTATAGACTATAGACGCAGATATATAAAAGCTTTTAGCGAGATTGGAGGGTGCAAGTGACGGTCAACAACCCCTCGGGTTTCAAAATGTACTTATGGATTTTCAGGCTTTCATTTCACCCCTATAGGTATTGTTATTGTTGCCAGTTGCCACCAAATTCCCCGAATATGGGGAAAAATTTTTTTACATTTTTTGTAAATATAATCTATACTTTATTAAATTGTTTAAAACAAAGTTTAATTACCTGTATAGTAAAAAAGATTTCGATATGTTCTGTCTGTATGTTAAATCTTTAAAATTACGCAACCATCCACCTTTCATGCCTTTTTTTTCCCATCAATGAACTATGTTGAAAAAACGGGGAAATTTCCGTTTCGTGCGCTGCCTAAACCAAGATGCATATTAAACATAGTATGTATTATATAATATATATCCTACAGATAAACCTTTTTGAATCAATCTGTATTAAAAAACCGCATCAAAATCTGTTGGGTTGCTTTGAAAATTTAAGTATACAAATTCAATGTTAAAAAATCAACCTTCAAGGGTGGAAAATTAGGCATGAACTTTTTTATACGCAATATCTCCGCCGATTATGAACCAATTTGAACGATTATTTTTTTTGTTGAATAGGGATTATCATGAAGTCGGTTTTATTTTTTTAAACTTAATAATTCGTAATAACATAATTTATATTTTTCTTATTTACAGGTTATTCGGCACAAAATGCGACAAATGCGGCGCGTCATTTAGCAAAAACGACTTCGTGATGCGCGCCAAAACGAAAATATACCACATCGACTGCTTCCGGTGTTGCGCGTGCGCTAGACAACTAATACCTGGTACGTCTCTTTAGAGATCTGCATCCACAACTAGAGACTCTTTATCTCTTCAGAGATATGAAGCTCCAGTTAGAATTACAAATGAAATTACATACGCGTCTCTTTTGAGATTTGAAACTCTTGAACTTACTGAGTTATGGAGCTGATTGTATTCGGAGTAGAGCTTCTGCATTCACAAATAGAGACTCTTTATCTCTTCAGAGATATGGAGCATCAGTTAAAATACAATAAAATTATAGTAATAACACTGGCATAGCTAAATTACATAATGTTTTAAAATATGTAATTATCTCTTTAGAGATCTATAGCTAGGGTTAGTGCTGGAATAAAATTAGGTGTTTTAAAGATGTGTGGTCACAGTTATTTAATAATCTGAAACACGCTAAAGAAATGTTATCGAATATGAAGGCTAAAGTACCTTCTAAATGCTGGCTACTACTCCTTTTTATAGAAGTCTTCATTACAGTGAATTATCGACAACGAAAATTAATATTATGTCAAATCAAGTCTTAAAAAATTCTTTTTTAACTTATCCTAATACTCTAAATTTCGATTTGAGGCGCGCTTACTAGGCTTTCTTTCACCTAAAAGTAAAAAATCGGTTGAAGCCATATTTTAACGTGAAACTTCTATGTTAACGAATCGCTTTTAAAGTAAAAGATTGTAATGAAAACAAGATTGACGCTGTTTTAACAGCGAGCTGACTGTATAAGTGAAATATTCACACCACATTTTTGTTTCATAGTTTTTTAATTATTAAGGTACGACGATATAGACCTTTTCATTACGGTCCACTTTTTAATGGCGTCACGAATGTTTAGCTGGACGAGAATAGCTGCGCATCGGTAGAATCGCGCTCGTAATTCACATATTGGTGCGAGAAAGACAACACGACTGGGACAACCAATCAACGCTCGCGCACCCGACGATCACGCGTACCGCGCGCCGTGTCGTCCCGTCGATACCTTATTTTTGACTTTTGCACAGGTTTCGTTCAGCGCTAAAGATTCGTGACGCGACTTGTTTGTTTCGGCGCGATTTTAAAGACGTTTCATGTTAAAACTTAAGGTGTGCTTAGATTGCAATGTGCGTCTAAGTATTGGTGCATAAGTTGATTCTAAGTTATGACCGTTTCAGAAGATAGTTTAAGTCGAGAAGAACCGTCGAAAACTGTTTTAATAGACCAATAAATTTCAGGTGACGAGTTCGCGTTGCGGGAAGGTGGCGCCCTCTACTGCCGGGAAGACCACGATGTGTTAGAAAAGGTACCTACGTTTTTAATATCAGTTAGTTTTTAAATAAGTTTAGTATCAAAAAAGGTTTGATGGTTTATTTTGCACGCAACTAAGCAGAAGGTAACGGCTGCGTTGTCGGTATTAAAAAATTAAAAAAAAAAGGAAATATTTGTGATTTGGGTGGTAAGAGAAAAATGGGCCTTCGAAAACGCAGTACGCATATACTATGATGAGATGTCCCTACTGTCATTAAAATATGAATACCTTTATTCAAGTCCCTAATATCATATTACTTATTGTTCTTCGTTTGTTGCAGAGCGCAAACACAAGCGGCAGTAGCAACAGTAACACGGAAAGCAACAACAATACAACACTCAGCAACAACAACTCGCACCACCCCCACGAGCTCGGCTCTATGAGCGGTGAGTTTCAAGTCAAAGTCAAAGTCTAAATTAAATACAAAGTCAAAGTGGTATATATCTTTATTCATATCAGCTTATAAGAAAATAATAGCGGTATGAAAAGCATTTTCTACCGAGAAGAACTGACAAGAAAATACCTTTTATTTCTCTTTAATATTTGTCTGTATTTTCTTTAGATCGCAAACCTAGGTGAGGCTAAAGGATGACGATCAAACATATACTTATTATTTGAACGTAGCTTTGTTTTTGATGGTAACTACCTAATACCTATTTATTTTACTTGCAAATTCAAAGACGAACATATCTTTATACAACCAAGCTACATAATATAGTAACATTTTTGAATCCTCATTGTATTAAGCACAATTCTTTACCTACCACCGGTACGGAAGGCAGTTCCTAAGACAAGAACCGGCATAAGGTATATTAGTTTCTATTTTAAAATAAAAATTAACAATTGTAATTAATATAGGTACCTACATAACAAAACAACTATTACAATAATCAGTTTTTTTTATTTAAACGTACTTTTATGTATTAATGGTAACTCTATTTGATAATTTTATGCATATTTCTTGCAAAACATGCAAAGCTAACGGCGGTTCCCAATATGCAATCTCAATCCGTTTTCAGCTATCTACGGTTGAGTTTTCGATCTAAATATGAGAAAAAGCGTTTCAATATACAAACCATAGATGGGATAAGCAATCCGAAAACGCAAACTATCCGTCAGAGGGCACCGATCTAACGCTTTTTCTCATATTTAGATCGAAAACTCAACCGTAGATAGCTGAAAACGGATTGAGATTGCATATTGGGAACCGCCGTAAGTCGCTAAAAACATGAATAAAGATCGATCCCAAAACCTAAAAAGGAATAAGGAATAATTGCAAGTAATCTGTACATGAATATTATAACAAGTATCGTTATCTTATCGGCGTGGATTCTGGTTTACAATGATAATAGGCGCGCGATCGGGCTGTGATTGAGGGTACCCTGGCCCTCACAAGTTATTATATAAATATATATAATTCAAAGGTGTGACTGACATAGTGATCTATCAAGGCACAGCCCAAACCATTGGACGGATCGGGCTGAAATTTGCCATGCAGGTAGATGTTGTAACGTAGGCATCCACTAAGAAAGGATTTTGATCAATTCTACCCTCAATGAGATAAAATAGGGGATGAAAGTTTGTATGAAAATCCACGCGGGCGGAGTCGCGGGCAACCGCTAGTAAATATATAAAGGGAGAAACTGACTGACTGACTGACATATCAACGCACAGCCTAAACGGCTGAACGTAGGCACTTGAAATTTGGAAGGGCGTAGCTTAGTTACCATACAGGCGCACTAAGAAAGGAATTCCCGAAATTCCCACGGGAACGAGAATTAACGGGAAAATCCTTTTGTATGAAAAATCTAAACCGCTTAAGTAAGACGCTTGAAATTTGGCATCCAGGTACCTTAGTAAATTTAAAGCTTAGTTACAACAGGATATTGCAAAATTTTCACGGGAACGGGAGTTAGTGGGAAAAAACATTTGTATGAAAAAATCTAAATTAAGGATAGGTAGCTACAGCATGAACGGAGTCGTGGAGCTTAATATTCGCTTAAAATATTAAAGCTGGGTCATCTAGTAACTTATATTTAATTTCTGAATAGCACGTAAAGTTGCAAACAAACTACAATAAAACAAAAAGAAACACAATTTACGAGTAAATACATTTTTTACCGGGAATGCCGGCCTTATATATGTATAAGCAATTTCTTCCAAAACCATACGTATAAAATAAAACACACACTTTTTTTGGACAACAAATTTTTGACTTGTATGTATGGAACTTTGCGAATCACTTTTTTCCGTTGATTTGTTGTATAACATGTATATTAACTATAATATCATTACCTTATAACAAATCAGTACTATCGATCAGATTATCAGTACCTGCGCGTCGCACTGTACACTATCAGCTCTTTGATGTGCGCCGACAAAGCCGCCGACGCGTTTAATTCGGCCGAAGTTTCAAGTACCGGCTATTTTTTATCTATTCGTTGGCAACCTTCGCTTAACTAATAAGTAATAACTAACTTCAGACAACTTTAATTAGTATCATAGTTACTATTAGATTGAACCGTGACTTTACACGAGGTTAATGCGATTAAAATATACAGGACACTACTATACTAGCGTTGAAAATTTTATTTAAATCAGTTCAGTAGTTTAGGCTAACACATACCTAGATATTTATTATATGACTTGAGATATGATATATCCCAGAGTTTTTCAAAGATACGAAGTTGGCAATATTTCTCTACTGACTTACTAATTATATTTATTATTTACGCTAAATAATATACGGTTAAACGTTGGATATATCTCAAATAATAAAGAGAATACAAGAGATATATTAAACAGAAGTTCGGGAGATTTTAAATAACCAAATTTGTCCGGTTATATCCGGATAAAAGTCAATCGCATTTTGAGTCGCCTTTTAGACGTAAAAATAGTTAGGACATGGGGTCAGAATTATACTACGCGCCTCTCACAAACACATTATTTCCAAGTTAGTTTAATTTTTTATCACAAACATCTTATACTTGATATACAACACATACTCTAAGGGTTATAGTGTTATTCATAACGTAGGTACCTATTATTTTATTTATAATATGAAGACGGGAGACAAGCTGGACGCACGCCTGATGGTAAGAGTAACGCCAGCCCATAGCCAATGCAGTGCTACCCGGAACTTTGCTATAAAGCCCAACTCCGGGCAGATATGCACTACACCGACGCTCCCCACTTTGAGTCGTCAGACGTTAAGACTCATTAGCCCAGTAATTTCGCTCGGACATACAGTTCTAAACATTCACACACCCTCTATAATATTTAATACAGATGAAAGTGCATACACTTAGTGATAATTGGGAGATTAAATTTGAACCCAGGCTTAGAGAGGTGTGAAGTGGACGCCGGTTAATCTCCGACTGACCTTTGTATGGGGTTGTTTGAATATTTATTAACTTTTTAATTCCTGTTTGATGATCGGACGGGTGCCTTTTGATCGGGACGTAATTTTAGTTTAGTTTTAACTGGATTATGCAGTTATTTTCAAAGTACAATATACTACCTTTATTCAACTAGACCTCGTACAAATAGTAATATAGTACTTGAATCGTCAATAATTATATTTTATAAATACATAATACATATAATAGGTCTAATAAAATTACATAATAACCAAATTTACTGCAACTTATGAATAAAGGAGCTAGCTATCTACTTTAAATGTTCTAAGAATAAAAATGCTTTAAAGTCCTTTTCCCAAAATTCCAGTGTTTTGTTATGCCACGTTATAGTTATAAATGAGCGCTATCTTTGACATTGACTTTGACTTATGTTATAAAAAAATAATATGTATGTATGTGCGATTAATTTATAATACATTTAATTTAAAGATTCCGGCAGTGAGTCGGGGTCTCACAAGAGCGGGCGGGCGCGCGCCGGCGCCGCAGCGGACGGGAAACCGACGCGCGTCAGAACCGTGCTCAACGAGAAACAACTGCATACACTCAGGTGCGTATCTAATACTTAAGTATAGTACGCGTCATTTGTGTTTAGCGATTGAGGAGAATAGCTGTGCATCGGTAGAATCGCGCTCGTAATTGACGTATTGGTGCGAGAAAGACACCACGACTGGGGAACCAATCAACGCTCGCGCACCCGACGATCACGTGCCCCGCGCGCCGCGCCGCTACCTCGATACCTTATTTTTGACTTCTGCGCAGGTTTCGTTCAGCGCTAAAGATTCGTGACGCGTACTATACATTAAAACAATTATCACGAATATATGAAGGTACAGTATTCTCAAACTCACACATGAAGTAGAAATAATCACTATTCATCAATAAAACATAATAGTATGTATGGAAAATGTATTATTAGCTTTCATTCTTACACAATTTGTCTTGCGGTAGCTCATTCCGCGCGTTCCATTCGAATTACAAAATTTTAAGATACCCACGCTTAGCCAACCTCAAGCCAAAATACAAAAATATTATATTACGCGTTTTATTTTTAAATTGAAGCAATTATTTAAATCGACTATGCAATGAAATATATTTCTCAAAATTATTAAAATATTTAAAAACATTACACAATGGAACAATACCTACATAAAATTTATTATGCGCATTATGCGGCATAATGCTTAATGTTGAATGTTACAACTATAGCAACGCCTCACATTGTGCGAGCGTTTGTACTGAGTCGCACTATGCTCTGTAATTCGAGAACTAGAAACCGTTATAACTTATAGGTAACTGAAACTCAAATTTCTTTAGTCTATGCATAGAATAAAATGCCTTATAGATCTATGAGTCTATGTCACACGCGACATTATTAACTGATTCCGTGCGGCTGTGTTTTTCACAAACTTTTGTGCATAGCGTCAACAAACATTTCGTCCTTAAATTTTGTATCCTATCGCGCACCATACACCACACGTAAAGAGAGTGTCATACTTACATACGATATAACATACTTTGTTATAAATCAAATTTATAGAAAGGAAAAATAACAACGAAGTTATACTATTAAATTGTTTAGGTTTAGGCGTACATTTTGGATTTTGGCTCCCAGTCCCCAGACCGTCAGAACTCAGACGTAGATTTTGATAGATACTGTAGAGTTACCAGCTTACAACTTATTTGCAACAATTTAGGGTACTGTGAAAAATGTAGAAGCCTATTTTTGTATATTATAAACAACTAGAATTTATGAAATAATATTGTAACTAATGTTTTAAACTCGAAACTTTGTGAGTTCATATGGATTTAGCTGAATTTAAAAAACGCTAAATTTAGATATAGGTAATTTTTAAGTTTTTTTTCTTAAGTTTTGTATTTTTGTATCAACAAGTGATTGGCCTAAGAAATAAATAAATAAATAGTTAAACGTCATCCATATTATTTAAATATAGTATCTATTTATGAATATTCTGAATCTTTTTCCTTCCAGAACATGTTACGCAGCAAACCCAAGGCCTGATGCTCTCATGAAGGAACAACTCGTGGAGATGACAGGTCTCAGTCCGAGGGTCATCAGGGTCTGGTTCCAGAACAAACGCTGTAAGGACAAGAAGAAAACCATGCAATTGAAGATGCAAATGCAGCAGGAAAAGGTGAGTTGATTTGCTTGTGTTGCCATGTTTTTTTTGTAATTGAATTAAAAAATAATAAATTTTGTTTTTTTATAAATCTAGAAAAATAAAGTGAATGAATTTCATGAACCTTAAAATTTGGGTAATTTCATTTTACGCAATTATTTCAGTATGATATTTTTCACGTCAAAGTTAACAGCTTATCCTAGCACTTGTGTCTCGTTACTCGTAATACCCACGAAATTCTTATTACAATAAAATTTAATATTCAAGTCGCTAGTTTAATGATATACATATAATAGGCTATGTTTAGTAAATGGATAAAGCTATTGTATTAGCGCCTAGTTCACCTATTAAGCATTTACTCTTGTTATATGAAAAAATTTATACATGAGATGTTTAACCGTGGTATACTATCGAAGCAGGAAGGTCGTCGCCTGGGCTACATGTCGATGGGCGTGCCGCTGGTGGCCGGGTCACCCGTACGACACGAGCCTGGTGCTGGCGGCGCAGCTGGACTCGCGTTAGAGGTGAATATGCATACTGATTTTTTTTAGGCTTTTTTTTTAATAATTTAAGGACTTAATTTGTAAAAACTAACATTTTTATTTTACCATTTTGTTCAAAGAACTTCAAATAATATCATTAAACATTTACATCTTATAAATCACTAGTTGTGTACCTACTACTATCTATGTTACGATCTTATCCGCATTAACATTTTAACCGAAACAACTAAATAGACTCTCCAAGCTTAACGCTTTGCAAAATTTTATTAAAATAACGCACCATAACTACACTAAGTAACTGTAAATGTCAGAATAAATGGTTCATCAGCTAATATTGTATCGTGTACCTACTGCTGGAGAAATAAATGCATTGAAAAGACCACTCTTGAATTACAACTCAATTGATGACGAATCTATTTTGTTACCTATATTTTTAGTACTTATTGTTCCCAAATAAGTGAGATATTAATAATAATAAAAATATTTTATTGTCAATTTACTATACAATACAGAAATACACCTTAAACTAGAAATCAAAATACAGCAAATAGTGTTTTGACAATAGCCGAAACCGATATATTATGTATTCGCTTTTCCCGGAGCAGGTGACCGCGTACCAGCCGCCGTGGAAGGCGCTGTCGGACTTCGCGCTGCACGCCGACCTGGACCGCGCGCCGCACCACAGCGCCGCCTTCCAGCACCTCGTCAACCAGGTATAGTACGCGTCACGAATCTTTAGCGCTGAACTAAACCTGCGCAGAAGTCAAAAATAAGGTATCGAGGCAACGGCGCGCCGCGCGGGGCGCGTGATCGTCGGGTGCGCGAGCGTCGATTGGTTGTCCCAGTCGTGTTGTCTTTCTCGCACCAATACGACAATTACGAGCGCGATTCTACCGATGCGCAGCTATTCTCGTCAATCGCTAAACATAAATGACGCGTAGTTTACACACCACCACTACAACACCACAGTATCACAATACCACACACCGTCGTTACAGATCGCACCAGGAACATGTAGCGACTGCTACTACTGCGCTGAGCGCTGAATCGCGCTTATGATATTTGTTCATGATTAGCATATATACAACTTGTCGACATCTCCCTACCGGCCAGTAAGTGGTTTGACTGGTCGAGGATCCTTCCTTTTTTCCGAGGAAGATTACATCCTTCCTTCTTCTTTTTCAAACAGTCACACAATATTTTACGTTCAATACAAAGGTTATATTAGCATATTCAAAATAGCAAATCATATTAATATTAAAAAAATTCTGGAGCGTATTATAAACCTGTAAATGTGCTTCTATATGTATATTACTAAAAAACAATAAAACACTTCAAATAATAGCGTATAAGCTTTGTATAATAAAGTTGTTTAATTTTATAATAGTAACGTTTATACCATTAATAAAAGATGACTTAATTTTCAGATGCACGGCTACGACGTCCCCTCGCTTCCCCCGCCGCGGCCCCACGGCGAAGACAACTACGTCACGTACCTCGAGAGCGACGACAGCCTCCCGCCCTCCCCCTAGTGCCGCCTCACTTAACACCCCCCGCGGACACTCTGTGACCTAATCTCCCTCCAACTTGGGACATTCTGATACTGGCAACACTTGTGAACTGTCAATAGTGACGTTTGACGTGAAGTGTTCGTTCGTGTTAACTGCAGTCGCATTTTTCGTCGTAACTTTTATAGTATAATCGCAAAAGACGTTTTTTAATGTATGACAATTGAAATTGCAGAAAGCAATACAAATCACCGCTCCGCTTTTCTAGATACCGGCAAAGACGCCTTAATATAAAAATAAGAATTTGTAAAAGCACTTGAGAAAGTTTGTTAAAGATAATAATATAAAAGTGTATGCATACAGTTGCGGGGTATTTCATAATCAATGACAAAATCGCATCAATTTATTATGTTAACATTTGCAATCATGTCAATCAACTTGCTAATTTTAATTACACCTTGCTATGGATTAAGCTTAAAAAGCTTCAAAGTTATATGAGATGAGAGATTTTAGTTAAAAGTGTTTCACAAATGGCTAACATAATATTTTGTAAATAAAAGCCGAAGGAAACAAGTTTAGCCCTACGAACTTGCCAGTGTTTTAACTATGTGATGATTTGTATTTTCTATTATTTTTTTAACACTCGTATTAGAGTAGGAAATATCTTTCCTCGATTAAAAGTTTACCATTAGTTGTATGAAAATAAAAATAATGTAATCAACTGTATAATATCTTTATCAATACGTTTTTACCTTGGGTATTTTATTTTAATTAATCTAAGTGTAAATATATTGTGTGTACATAAATTGTAATATATTAAAATAACTAAATACTAAGCATACTAGGATAGAATTTATTATTATTTTACAATGCTTATTTCTACTAATGTACTGTTAACTGAAAGCATTTATCGCATTGTAAAAACATTATATCGTTATTAAAATAATGAATTAACAAAAATATCTTATGATTATTCTATAAATTGCGTTTCTTTGTTAAAATTTATTTTGGAATTTTCGTTACTGGCAATTTGAAAACATGTATCGTTAATTTGTTATGAAAGATGTTTTAGTCTTAATAACTATTGTCGTAAACATTAAAATGTACATTTATAAAGATAACTTCATGTTCAAGTTGTTTTGTACTATCATAAAGTCTGTAAAAAGTAAACGGGTGGTGTGCTATGCTAATCTTTTATAGATAGTACCAGATGATTAATTTATTCTGTAGTTAAAATATACACTGTATTTAGATTGTGCGCATAAATATTATAAATAAAACATCAAGTACCTTACAGCTGCATTTTAATTTCTGGTCTGTTTTTTCTTATTACATATTATAGTCAGTACTACCACTAAAGTATTTAAAACTTGAATGTTTTATCCTTCCTCATCAATTCGTGATAAAATTTTCGGCAATAAATTAAATCAATAATAATTTTGAAGATCTGGGGAATAAGTAAATAAATATACCAATCAAAAATGTAAAATTGGATTTTTTTTCTTTATAACAACAACACTATGTGACACTGTCAAAGTCATAGTGACATATGAAACTGTCAGTTTGGGGTAAAATTTTAAAATGAGGTTCCTACTTCCTTATATTTATAAATATTTATTAAGCCGGTATTTGTGTTAACTGTTAAATGAAATTAAACTTTATTTCGTTTATTAAAAGGTTTGACATTCGTTTAATACTATGAAGTGTACCGGTATCTGCTATCTGCTGGAAAGTGGAAAATAAATATTTATTATATTTATTTATTACTCACTACTCACTATGTAATTTCATTCCGTGGGTGATGCTAGTAAAGTTAATAAATAAATTAAGAATATAATATTTATATCAGTTAAGATATTAA
>JADANM010006225.1:7199595-7220938 GCA_026213755.1 Eurema hecabe | reverse complement strand
AATAATTTCCAAACATCTATTATCCTCAAGAACACAGATACGTTCAGCGAAGAATCGGCAAGAGAGTACTTAAAAATAATATTGGGAGATGGTCCCAGGGTCGCTGGTACCAAATATCATTTAGAGAAAACAAAGGACTTAAAATCTTTGTTAGACGACATCGCTTCTAAGTCCACACTCAAAGTGTACACTGATTGGCAGATTGCTTCTGGTAAGATTTGTTTAACTACTAACTGGATTTATACTCTACTCCTTCCATTGTTTTTTTGATTAAAAAACATTTTACATCCAGGAATTTTAAAAACGGAGGTCGATGTTTGGCTTTGGTATTGACAGCACGTGTTGCTGATTGCCACAACCAAATATCGACCCACAAACTTATTTTATCTAAAACTAGCTGTTGCCCGCGACTCCGCCCGCGTGGATTTTCATACAAACTTTCATCCCCTTGAGGGTAGAATTGATCAAAATCCTTTCTTAGCGGATGCCTACGTCATAACATCTACCTGCATGGCAAATTTCAGCCCGATCCGTCCAGTGGTTTGGGCTGTGGGTTGATAGATCACTATGTCAGTCAATCACCTTTGAATTATATATATTTAGACTACAACTACTAGATATTGGCAACATTGAAATAACGCAGCACTGCCATTTAACCAAGAAGAAGAATTTTAAAAACAAAAAATTATGTAAATCGGCTCAGCTGTTCTCGAGTTATGCGTTTACCAACACATGTTGCGATTATTTTTTGGTATTTATCTATACTAATATTATAAAGAGGTAAAGTTTGTGTCTTTGTTAAATTGTAAGGGGTAATCTCGAGATCTACTGAACCGATTTTAAAAATTCTTTCACTAATAGAAAGCCACATTACTGCTGAGTGTCATAGGCTATATAATGTATTGTTAACATTATGCCCAACGAAGTGCGCACGGGTTCGCTAATAATTAATTAAATAAGTTTTATTTGTTAACAGATCATTGTTTTATTAGAATATTGAAGGTTCTGTATCAATAAACAGAATTCTATTTCTCTCTCTTATATACAACTAGACAAATTTTCTCTCCTTCTCTTGTCTTCCTATATACTGAACTAAAACTAATTTGGAGTGACACCTTTTCTTATCAAAGTATAAGTTATACTTTGATTAAATATAAATAAATTAAAACTGTAATATTAAATGATATGAGACAATATTTTTCGCGACTTATTTTGAGGTCACTTTTGTTTAATTTTTCTGTTTCTCTTATTAAAACTTTTAAAAATGAAGAAAGGAAGAACCTTTCTTTCGTTTATTTTGTCTTCGCTTTACCCAAGTGAAAAAACATTATTCATCACGGCAATTGACTTATTATTAAAACTATTATTTTTATTTTTCAGGGGACTATTCCTTAGATTATAACATGTCATATGTCAACTGGTACCAAAATATATCGAACACAGTAGCGCTATTGGAGGGAGAGAGCGGTTTTCACCAAAATGGAACTACAAAGAGTTCTTTGTTAATTAACTGTCATTATGATTCAGTTCCGTTTGCTTTAGGTAAGTTTCTTGGTACTAAATGTGTCATTTGGTACCAAAATAGCCTATGAACATCCTACTTATATAAATATGAAAGTTTCTGAGAAACTATGTATGTGTGTTTGTTATTATTTCACGCAAAAACGGCTCGACCGATTTAGTTGAAATTTGGTATGTCAATCGGTGATACCCTGGATTAACAGATAGGTAACTTTTTATCCCGGTATTGCCCCGGGAACAGGAATTACGCGGGTAAAACCGCGGGGCACAGCAATAGGTAACAAATTAGTACCTAACCTTTTAATACTAGTATTATTTTTTTAACGATACTTTATAACAAAATGGATGCCAATATTTTTTATTGTACGGATTTAATCATTTTTTTATTTTAAATATTTTTAAATGCAACAATGCTGTAACCTAACAAGAAAACAGTATAAAATGCTCATACAAAATTTTTTGCTTAGGCGATTTCTTCCAAACAACTTTTAATTTAAATTAATTAAATGTACGTGTTTCTAGGTGCGTCAGATAATGGTATATTTTGTGGGGCGATGGTGGAGTCGCTGGTCAGATTGTCGAGAAGAAAGAACAAGTTAAAAAACAATATTATTTTTTTGTTTAATGGAGCTGAAGAGAATCCTATGCAAGTATGTTTCTTCTCCCTCATTAGGGTAGATATGTCGCAGGCGGATTGTATAATCCGCTGTATTACATTACGGCTAGCCGTTTTACAAAACAGTGCCTTTTTGCAAAGCGGCGGATCAACGTTTAGCCGTATTGTCTTGCATAGTTTTTGTATCATTATAAAAAGAACTTGATTACTCAGCTTTATTTTTATTAAATTAGGTTAGGTTAGGTTAGTTTTGTATCATTATAAAAAAAACTTGAATACTCAGCTTCATTTTTATTAAAGATGAGTAAATAAGTTTTTTTATAAAGATAAATAACTAACCTAACCTAATATATTAAAAAACTAACATATGGCGACGAACACATTTAGGCGGTTTTTTACTTATCCGCATTCAATACGGCTAATCGTCTGCCTGCGACAGATATACCTTGTAATAACTATTTAAAACAAAAAGTTTCATCAAAATTGGAACTTCTATAAAAAAGTGCCATGGGTGCCTGGAAGATATCGCTTCCTAGTAATAAGGCTGCTAGTTGACTAATTTGTTTAAATTAAATTAAATTCTTGTGTATTTTTTGGGTCAAAAGTGTTTGTATATTTTGTATGTATATGTAATTTATTCCGTTATCGAGTTGCAATAACACAAGCTCTGCTTAGCGTGGAACTAGATGGCGCTGTGATCAAATCCTTCCTACTAATATAATAAATGTGAATGTTTTTGAGAATGTATGTATGGATGTATGTTTGTTATTCTTCACGCAAAAACGGCTGTACCGATTTAGTTGAAATTTAGTATGTAGATAGGTGATATCCTGGATTAACACATAGGATGATAATAATTATGTTTTTAATCCTTACTAATATAATAAATACGAAAATAACTCTGTCTGTCTGTCTTTCCATTACGCTATAACTACTGAAGCGATTAGAACGAAATCTGTTACTAATAAAAGTCTTGAAGTATTTAAATATTTCTTTTATTTAAGGGTAGTCACGGGTTCATTTCCCACAAATGGTTTAAGGGTGTATCTCATTTTATAAATCTTGACTCGGCTGGGACCAACGGGAGACCTTCAGTATTTCAAGTGAGTTTAAATAATTTATTTGTAAATAATAATAATGTTTTAAACCTCTGTCTTTATGCATATATATGTAGTAAACCTTTTTTGAATTTTGAGAAAAATATTTTTTCGAATTTTTAATTGATTATTTTATTAACGCTTAAATATCTACCAAGAAGATGAGTTTAATATAATTTTTATAAAAGTCTTGAATTTTAAATTATTACTAGTCGAAGAATTTTTAAAGGCATTTTTAATAAAATGATTTTTTAAAAAAAGTAGTGTATGAGTTTCTTTGCCTGTATTCTTCTCATACACCTTACCCTTTGGAAACAGGCGTTTATAGATTGAAACAGACAGACGGCAAAATTATTTTATATTTTTTTGCAATAACGTAATGCTTTGGACAAAGCAGATTGTGTGGCTGCAACGACATGTCTGTATTGATCTATATTTTTAGTTTTGACGTTCATAAATATCACAAGGTGATTTAAGTGAATAAATTATTTTCATTTCATTTCAAAAATAAATAAATTGTTCTATTAATAAAGGTTTCAGATACACGTTTATTGGACGCGTACAAACACACAAAATTACCAACAGCACAGAGCATAGGGCAGGCTGTTTTTGATTCCGGTATTATTCCGTCCGACACAGATTATAGAATTTGGAGGACTTATGGTCATATAGAGGGTGAGTTTTTTTTTATAATCATTTGTAGTCTATGGGTTTACTAAATTTGTTTAATTATATTAATACACAGTATTAAGAATAATTAAATCTATTATATACTAGCTGTGCCCGCGACTTCGCCCGCGTAGAAAAGTGACTTTGGGCAGCATTTTTGAAAATGCCTAACCCGCGCCAACAAACGTTTCACGAGTTCAACGTGATTCTTTAAATTGCCGTAACTTTTTTATTTATCAACCGATTGACATGAATTAAAGACTAAATGTTAAGTTAAGCTTACTACAATATATCATTGAAAATCCCATCTAGATAGGATAAGCCGTTTCTGAGATTAGCGTGCACAAACAAACAGACAAAAATTAGTTTTGGGTTCTATTGCGTTAATAAAGATTTTTTCTCATGTATCTTCCATGTACAGACAGCGATTCGTTATGTTTTATTATATTTATAGATATATGTCGCAGAGGGTGACGTCGTAGTAGTTGTAGTGATGCCGAGGTAATGATTATTTTCTTCGTGATGGCTCTTTCTTAGGTTCTTAATAAGTAAAACTTCAGAGTATCAGAATAACTGCGTAAATTCAGCTCGAATACGAATTATCCAATATCTTGATTTTCACAACGCTTCCGTTTTTTATAGCAACTGACAAATGCCACACAATTCTTTTGTATTTAAAAATTGTAATAAACCAAGTAGTCCGGGCGCCCTGGTACTTTTTCCAATTGATTACTATCAAGCTAATTTTTGGTGAGTACCATGTACTGCATCTTTCAAGCTTAGAATTATTTAATATCCGAGCGAAGCCGGGTCGGGTCGCTAGTTAAAATGCAAAAAATAATCGCAAAGTGTGTTGAGAAACGGTAACGCAACCGTTTTCATGTTTTTTTTTTGGCAGACAAAATAACCCATACCCACTTCGTTGGGCATAATGTTAATTATCCTGTTGAAGTGGTTTGTTAATTTAAATGATAGATAGGAATATTCACTTTAGATTTTTATTGTAGAAGAACATTATTCCCGTTGCAAAGACAACGACAAAAAGGAAAGAACACATGGCGGGAATCTTCCCAGTCTCAAAACTAGATGGCGCCTCTGAGCGATATAGATATAAGATTATTATTAGATTTTATTTTATTTTTAGGGATACTTTATGTTTGGTGCATACAATCTTTGTATACACTTAATTTTACCTTCCTATGTACCTACCATAAACAAGAACCTTAATTTTACTTTAAGTCTTGCTTAGTTTTTAGTTTTTGCTTTTTTATATAGCCTATGACACTCAGCAATAATGCGGCTTTCTATAGGCGAAAGAATTTTTAGAGATCCCGAGATTACCCCTTACAATTTAACAAACACACGAACTTCATTTCTTTATAATATTAGTATAGATGCATAGATGTAAGAAAATATAACTAGGTATATAGACCAGCGGTTCCCAACAGGTGTAGACATAGCGTTCACCCGCTGGGGCCATGTGTACCACACGCGCAATGACGTCACTCGCCATGTTCAGCCCGGCGTCATACAATGCGCCGGGGATATGCTCCTAGACCTTACTATTAGATTGGCTGAACAAACTCTCGGTGGAAATGATGAGGTAAATTTCATTTCTTATTTATTTATTTGTCACTAGCTGCTGCCCGCGACTTCGTCCGCGTGGACGCTTATATATCCTTATAACTATTTTTTCTACTTAAAAAGTAGCCTATGTCTTTTCTCAGCCTCTAGAGTCTATACCTTTAGAATATGTACCAAATTTCATTACAATCGGTTTAGTAGTTTTGGCGTAACAGGTAGATTTACTTTCGCATTTAGAATATTAGTAGGGATAAGCTTGAAGTAGGTATAAATTATTTTATTTAAGTATTTACTTGAGGACTCCTATTTTTACACTTATTTTTAACACAGCGCTAACTAGGCTCACGCTAAGCAAAGCTTGTGTTATGGCAACTGGATAACGGATAGTAGCATTAACAATTTTTTATTTTTTTAAATACAGACACACACACACACACATGCACACACATATACACACAAACACCCCTCACACACAATATTGTATTAAGTTAGGCGCTGGTATCTGTAACACAGTTTTGTAACTAAAACAGGTACCAGCGAACCTAAACTATAATAAGTTAATTATATTTTTGAATATGAAATGTATTTTTAAACTTGTAACTTGTAATAAATAAATAAATTAATAAATAAAAAATAAAAATATGATAATATTTTTGCTTTACGTGGGTTTCTAATTTGATTTTTAAAAGAATTATCAAAATCGGCTTAGTAAATCCTTAAATACACTCCTACCAACCAACTAACATAGACATTACCTCTTTATAAAATCATTAAGAATATTAATTAATAATTTTTTCAGCCCGCATCCATACACCCTGTATACTACGACTATCTGGGTCTCTTTCTAGTGACGTACTCTGAATCTACAGCATTTATAATAGATAGTATAATCTGTGGGCTCGCTGTTTTATCTGTCTTATATTATCTGTGGATTGTCGGGTTTAGTAAGTATGGATTTTTTTTTCATTTTACAATAACGAAATTTATGTTTAGAAACCCTTGGCTAATAGTTTCATCGTCTTAAAATACTAGTACCACTTTTATTATATATAACCGACTTTAAAAAAAAGGAGGTTTCTCAATTCCACCGTATATATATGCTGTTGTTTGTGAAAACACACCGCCTTATATTTAATATAAACAAAAATACTCTACCTCGATTTAGCTTACCAGAAAAGCCTTCCGAAGGGGAAATATTACTTTTAATACTGCTATAATAATTATTACTAGCATTATTACATAGTATAAAAGTCGCTTCTGTCTGTATCTATGTATGCTTAAATCTTTGAAACTACACAACCGATTTTCATGTGATTTTTTTATCAAATGGAGTGATTTAAGAGTAAGGTTACTTTGTCTATATATATACTAACAAGCTGTTGCCCGCGACTCCGTCCGCGTGGACTTTCATATAAACTTCCCCCCTTATAACCATTTTTTCCAGTTAAAAAGTTGCCTATGTTTTGTCTCAGGCTCTAGAACATTTGTATACCAAATTTCATTAGAATCGGTTCAGCGGTTTGGCAGTGAAAGCGTAAAATTATAAAAAGTTTCAACCTCCCTTGCCCCTTATAACCCTTTTTTCCATTTAAAAAGTAGTCTATGTCCTTCCCCAGGCACTGGGACTATCTTTGTACCATTTTTCTCTCTAATCGGTTCAGAAGTTTTAGCGTGTTGGAAGGACAGACAGACAGGGTTACTTTCGCATTTATAATATTAGTGTGGATAATTTTTTTTTCAGGATGGTCATCAGTACGAGAGCTGTTATGGTCAGTCTGTGGTAGAATATTGAGTTTAGTGGTAGCTGTAACAGTAGTAGCAGCCTGTCTGTTTCTGATGGTTACTACCACAATACAAATTAGGTAATATTTTTTAATTATTATCTTGTTTTGACCAAAAAATGGTATTAATTAATAATTTTGAGAAAAAAAAGCTAAGAAAAAAGATTGGTACATAATTTTTGTGTATAGCAATACTATGAAGATTCAAGTGTTACTATATGTAGCCTAGTTGAATGCATATTTGACATTGACTGTAAAATTTATAAATATATTCATTAGAGAGAAAATAAGCTTAAATTTAATCTTATTAATATGTAGGTATCACAAAAAATATTTTTTTTTACTTTTATTAGGTAATGAATTAAAAATTTTAGACTTATATGATTCTCCCTTATCATTGTCAGAACTGGAACAATTGTAACGAGCAAAAAATAACAGCTTTCAATAAAAATTATCAAAATCGGTTCACCGATTCTGTTATTCTTCAGTTCTGAAAAAAAAAATGGTCGTCAATCTTTTAAAAACCCCAATTATAGTCAAAATTATGTTCCAAAAGTCTCTCAAAGAAGCCTTCATGATTAAGCAATTTCGTCCAGCCGACTATTTATGTTTTAAGGTACCTATCCTACCCCTGGATTATACCAGTGATATATTGGATTCCATATCTCATAGCTGCAAGTTCTGCTTCACAGTTATTTGACGCTTGGAGGAGTAGCAAAGTAAGTATTTTTTTTAAGTTTAAAGTAAGTATTTAAGTAGTAAAGTAGGGCGAAGTCAGACTGAGTTGCTAGCTTATAATGAAAAAGGAAATGAAGAGTTGTAATGTTATTTTCCTTATAAATGATTAATTTTAAAGCTTACAAAAGCGAAAAAGGGGGGAAGGGGTTAAGGGATTTGTGAAAAAAAGGAATAGGGATAGTTCAAAGGTATAAAGAGTATAAATGAGCTAGGGTGAGAAAAAATGGACCAGTGCTCCCATTTACTAATAATACTATAGAGATACATCGCGGGTTTTCTTGGGGAGTGTGGAAACACTAAATTAGAGTTGCCATTATATAGTCTGTATGTCTCTATTAAATTTTACTGCACTACATAGAAGTAAACAAGCACTTTCTGTTGTCTGGGCATCCTTGTATATGCTCATCAGCACAGCTCGGATCTATAAAACTACGCATAGTTTAACTATACATAGTTTGATAGTTTTTTTAATACATTTAAATGTTTGAATAGGATTTTTTTTATATGTACAATACAAGCATTATGTTCTGACTCCCGAATGGTCATAGCTTAATGCATATGACTTGGTTTTGTTTCAAATTTAATTCTTATTCCCGAACCAGCAATGGTTACCCAAACAACGAACACGTCACACGTGCGAGTTATATAGAACCCCGCTTGCAGCTTTAATATACATTGCTGAATTTTATTTTTTTTAGTTTTATGGCTTTATTATCATAAATAAATAATAAATAAGTTCACTACTATATTATACTACACTTACCGCATCTGAAAAAGTTCAAAAAAGTCACCAAAATTGATATTAATTTTTTATAGTTATGTATATGTAAGAAATGTTCATCAAATTTATGAGCTGACTGTACCCATATTTTATCAGGTCAGTCAGAGCAGGAATACTCGCGCTATCCAAGCGGCAGTGGCCAGTAGGATAGTTCTACTGGCGCCAGTAGTGATACTATTATTTTTACCTACTGGCAACTTTAGGTATGGCCTCACTGTACCGTTGGGCTTTATGAGTGTGACGTCATTCGTGTCGCTAACTTCGCTCTTGTGTTGGCGACTTACAGGTAAGTAGTTTAATATGTTGTGTTTAATATGAAAAGTGGTAGTGTTGCCACATTGCGTGACATTACACGAGCATACAGCGTTTTTCAATAACAGAGCATTGTACGACATTTCGATTAATGTCGAATTAAAGAAAAACATTGTTGATTTTCTGTCACTGCACTTGTTATTTCACGCATCCAGCGAAAGCACTACTTAGTACTTTTAAGAGTGCTCGATGTATGGATAAAGAAAGATGTCGTTGAAACATTCAACGTTGAGCATTATGCCGCATAATGCGCTCTTAAAACATTAGAATTGGAATCATATAGGAAAAAAAACAGTCGCTTTATTCTTGCATGATCTTTCTTTCGCTGTCAGTCTGTATGCTTGGATCTTTAAAATTAGTTAACGGATTTTGCTATTATTTTTTGTCTTGATTTTTAATGTTATTTTGCTTGTAAATGCTTAATTGAAATTTAAGCTAGGTTTGAGTAGAAAAAAAGTTTTTGTTGTTAAGTTATTAAGTGAAGGTATTATTTTGAATGCCGCAAGTGTTAATACCACAAATAATAAACCGTCTTTAAAACCAATTTTCAAAAGAAAAATAATCAATTTCTGAAGGCCCGTAGGGTTACCTAGTAACAAAAAAATTTTTTTTTTTTTTTAGCCTGGCAACAATTGTTACAAGACATGTTCCTTTCGATACCATCAGTGATGTTTATATATAGTCTGTCAACCCGTTTCCTATCGCTGCTAGTGCCGATAATGGGCCGCTTCCCGAACGGCGAACCCGATTATATCATAGGTTGGATCAGCGTAGGGCTGTGCGTGTTGACTTCTTTGCAAGTGGTATGCTTATTTTAAACTATTTAAACTTATTTTAACATATACAGTGTGCTACAAAATAAGTGTCTGAGCAGTCCTTATTTTGCTATCGTTTGGAAAAATAACACTTTTTTTCAGCAAAAAAATAACCTAAGTAGAATTGCAAAACTTACCGTGTAAGTTGTAACACCGTCTCGCGTTCACGTGCTCTGCTAGCTATGGTCTATACTCTATAGGGAGCCGTACCGTGGTTTGCCAGCAGTTGTGAATTTTCTTGAATCTGTGTTATTTTTTCACTAGTAACATAATCTTTAAAACGTGATTGCATTGTTATTTTTAGCTTTAGATTTTTTATTTTATTTTATTCGAGAATGTTTTTAGAATGAGAATATTAGCCTTCAGGGTCGGACACATGTTTTGTAACACACTGTATATAAACTTGAACTCATCATTACACCACTTTACAACTTTTTTTAAGCTATAACTAGCTGTTGCCTGCGATTCCGTCCGCGCGTTCTTTCATATAAACCTCTTGGCCTCCCATTTAGCATTAAACAACCCTTTTTTTCAGTTAAACTCATTTCCCAGACTCTAGACTATCTGAATTGTGTGTAAGCGAGATAGATATATTAGACAGTACGGATAGTCCTGCGTTTGTTTCGTTTGACTTTAGTTGAACGCTTTCTTCTCGAGTGACATTGCTATCTCTAAAGAGAAATGTAACGTGTAAAGATATCTTGCATCTCTTTATAGATGTTATTCAAATAATGATTTGGTTCTGGTTTCGTCTTCTACAAAAATGTTAAGACGTGATAGCATTTAAGAAACATTTTAATATTGAGTTTTCTTGTTAATTATAAAAGTGGGTCATCAACTTTTTTGTACGTCTGTACACTGCATAAGATCCTATAACACCAATCTCTGAATCTATTTAGAGTTTTTTTTATATATTCTTATGTTTATTTAATTTAAAATAAATATATGTACTAATATATTGTTATGGTATTTCCAGGCCGGCATGGAATTACTCTTCTCTCGTAAACGGTGGTGGTTGGTAGCTACTGTTTTATCGATAATCTCCGGTGTAGTGATGTTCTTACCGCTCGGACCGTACACTAGTGATGTAGCCGTGCAGAGACATAATTGGATCGTAAGTATGAAATAATAATTATAATAATGAATAATTTAGCCTTTTATTTCCGAATAAACAACATTTGATCTTAAGGTTAAATATATTTACATTTGTACGTTGCACTGAATTTACAAATTGTTACAAAATATCCCTTATTTCCTCCTCCAATGTATGACCATAAAGAAAACCAAAAAAAAATTAAAAATAAAAATAATTAGTCCATCTCTTGTATAATAATAAAATATAATACCAGTTTTTTTTTATTTGTTAAAATAACAAAGAAGTACATAGATATAGCGCATTAAAGTTAGAGTGAAGGCTAATGACGTCACAACTTAGTAGAGAATGTGCATAGATGTGACGTCATACGAGTTTTCAAATTAATATGGTATAAGTATTTGAATAACTAAAAAGTACGTATCTTTTATTTTTTACTAGTAACCCTAAATTTCTTTTATTTAAAATTAAGCATACATAGGGAAAAACACAAGAAAACGACGTCGTTTCATTTATATATATAAAAATGGAGCCAGTTTTTCATTGTCACGACATAACATGAAAACGGCTTGACCGATTTGGCTGATTTTTTTGTTGCATTTGTTATTATAATGAGAAGGCTCTTACGTAAGAAAAGATTAGCATTTCACTTTTTTGATATTTCATGATTATAGGGCGATACGAAGTTCGCCGGGTCAGCTAGTTCTATATAATAATGAAGTATTCAAATTTTTCAGCACACTCAAATATCAACATACGATTACAACAACACACTAACGGACAGAATATCCGGTGTCATCATAACTAAATGGGACACTAATAATATTTTATCAGCGAAGGAAATGCTGAAAAACAGTAATTTGAAAGAAATATCAGTTTCTCATTACTGTGAGAACCATCCATACTGCAATATGCCTTTATACCGACCGAGGACGGGAGGCAGAGCCATGTATGTACCTTTTTATTTTAAAAGAACAACTATCGGAGTATCTTGCCGGTTCTTCTCTGTAGAAACTGCCTTCAGAACCGGTGGTAAATGTTTTGTAATACCATGACGATTCAAGTGGTACTTTATGTAGCCTAGTTTTATAACTATATTTTTGATTTTGCTCTTTGACTATAAATATTTTATTGAGAAAATGTGTAAATGTTATCTGTGAGAGGGTGGTACCAAAAAATGTGATAAAATTCATTAAAATCGATACAACCATTCTCGAGAACTGTATCTAAATAGAACATATACATGTCTAATTCAAAGTCAAGTTAAGGTATATATATAGCCTAATTTGAAATTAACTGTGTTTCCTTTATTATATAGATGAAATTGTTACCTATAAGAGCCTATATTTTTTATTTCATAGTCTTATAATGGAGAAAGTCTGATATAGACGAATGTATAGCTTATAAATTCACACCCCTTTTTCGCAATTAAAGTAACCCTTTCTGCAGCTCTTAGACTATTTCTATACTTGATTTTATCAAAATTGTTCCAGTCAAGAGTTAAGACCTCCCGACTACTTTAAAAATATTTTGTAAAATACCGTGATATATCTACGAGCTACCAAATTAATTTTCTTTTTCTTATTTTTTTAGAAGTCAATCACTCTTCGTAGAAATGGACCCACCGAATGCTTTTGAAAATTCACTCCGACTCACGAACAAAACTTGTCTGGAAGAGACGTGCGTTCTATCTTTTACTATGACCGGTAAGTTATAATTAAATTTAAACTGACCACATTTAAGCAAAAGAAAGTAATGTTTTGTTGAATAGCTGTGAATGTATTTTGTAGTTTTGAAAATATGCAGTAAGTTCAAAAGACAATGAACGTTTTTATTTTTTTTAAGAATAATAAAATTACAATTTTTAAAATAAATAATTTAAAAAAAACTAGTCAAATATCTTAATAGAACCACCATAAAGAAAGTCTTCATTATTATAATAGTTACATAGTATGAAACAAAGTCACATTCTGTCTGTCCCTCTGTATGTTTAAATCCTTAAGACTATGCAACCGATTTTCATGCGGAATGCTTTAGAATGATTCAAGAGGAAGGTTTATTTATATAATACATGTATAAATGCGAGTAAAACTGTAGGGCGTAGCTAGTTTTAAAGATACTTTATGTCAATTCAAAAAAAATATATAAATGTATATGATTTCAGGTCCTACCCACAGCTCATTATATATAACTCCCAAAGAGAATATTAAATTAATATCATGGTCGTTATCGTCAAAGCCAAAGGCTACTATAAAGCATAAAAGCCTCCCCGTGTACACGGTCACACATAGCATGGGCACTTATAGCGGGCGTGTTGGATCTACTGAGTTTAGTTTGACTTTACTTGTAAGTAGCCTGTAGTTATATATAAATATGTGGAGGTGTGGATGTTTGATTGTGTGGAGGTGTGTATGTTTGATTATGTGGAGGTGTGGATGTATGATTATGTGGAGGTGTGTATGTATGATTATGTGGAGGTGTGGATGTATGATTATGTGGAGGTGTGGATGTATGATTATGTGGAGGTGTGGATGTATGATTATGTGGAGGTGTGGATGTATGATAATGTGGAGGTGTGTATGTATGATTGTGTGGAGGTGTGTATATATGATAATGTGGATGTGTAGGTGTATAAATATAGGAATTTATGGAATGATGCATTTATATCACAAATAATATTTTTTGTATGTTCAAGGTGCCACCGTATCTACAAAACGGCTCGACCATCAACATAAGTCACTCGGCGTTCAAAATACAAGCTCCCGACGAACAAACACACAAATTTCGACAACTCATACAGTCCGCGCCAGAGTACTTTAATATTGCTCCTACTCTTTGTTTTAAGAATAACTATGAGTTTTAATAATCATTATTTTAAATTTATATTAAACAGTGTGTAAAAAACATATTACCGAAAATTGAAACAGAAGATAGTATTCCCGAATTATATTATAGTAAGTGAATATGTTATAAATGCAAAATTTTGAAGACGCAAAAACATCCTAATTAGGACGTCTTTTTCACCTTTAGGCGATTGGTGGCCGGTGAATGCAAATAAACAAATTTGCATTCACGCGCAACTGAAAAAAGTGACTATCTCTTTTTTCCGTTGATTTTTGTATAAAATATCTATTAACCATAATATCTTCAGTATCCCCTATGATAATAGCTTTCTGTATATGACTTCATTTTTACGCATATTATTGAAAAGTTATTTAATATTTTAAATTCAGTTCTTGACCACCAATAGATCCTACTACCTTGTTGAAAGTAGATTGCTGTTTTTAATTTTATCTTGTCATAGCACTATTAAGATTATTTAAAAAGAAATTACATACTTACTGTAAAGTATAGAACTCCTACCGGGTTGGAAAATTAAAAAATAATAATAATATGTATAAAATTGAAACTTATTTTTTATAGTTTTATATTTTTCCGAATGACCTCTATATTACCGGAACTATCGCTTTTACACACTGTACAAAAATTCAATTTAAAATATAGATCTATGTTATAAGATTTAATATTGTTACTATAATACTCCTATATATTGTAGCTTAAGAAAATTATTATTGGTTGTTAAATTTTTAAATATTATATCAAAGAACTGAGAAAAATTGTGATTTTAAAATACGTAATATTGTAATGATAACTTTGTATTTTAGTATTTTTATAACAATAACATAATATTAAAAGCGTGTAACCTTTTTTTGTATACTATATTGAAATAAAAAAAAATAATATGATACTTTGCTGTTTTATTTTACTACTAGCTGTGGCCTGCGACTTCGTCCGTTGGTCGCGAAATTTCGAGACTGTTAATTTTACGAAAATTATGTAAATACATTCTTATTAAATTACTTGCCGTAGAAATATTGCAAGTACAGTTTTTTAAAGTTATTTTAAGCTTTTTTATAATTCTTATAGCATGATTCAGAAACCACTCGCGATGGCTTATTAGTAACGTAGTACCTGGTTGGCCCAGCTCTGCTTACCATCTCTACATCTACACCATACTTTTTTATCAATAAATGTAAAAGATAATCAATCAAAATGGGAATCAAATGATCGGCAAAACGGCTGGACCGATTATTGCTGGACGATTTATTAGTTGATATTTGGTATGTAGATACATTATAATACCCTGGATTAAAACATAGGATGCTTTTTATCTCGGTATTGCCCCGGGAATGGGAATCTAATAGGTGGGCGAGATATTGGCCTCCTCAACGAAAAAAAATCTTATTTCAGTAGCAAAAATCAAAATCAAAAATGTAATAATACATTCTAAAATGAAATTATAAAAATAGAAAAAAAAACTAAATTTTTTTGGGATTTGAACCACAAAATATCAACAATTGTTGAATCTAACAAATTCATAGTCTAACGCATCAACCACTGGTCTATTGATGCGAGAAAATACAGGAAAACGAATTTTCCCAGTAATGGAACCTAGCTAGATTAAATTTTTTGGCTATGTAAGAACCTATGTTTAAATTTTCAGCGAAATCGTTAGATTAAATATTGCTCGTTTAATATTAGAGGAGTTCATGTATAACTTTAGTTTTTCTGTACTGATTTCTATGATTCTTTTAGTAGTTAATAATGTTAACTTGTTTAATTAGGGATGATGAGAGTTTTATAAACGTAAAAGTTGACAAATATAATCAGCGCGCTCCGAACTGCTAAGCTATCTGGAGTTACATGTGTTATTGTGTCAACAATATGCTGTGGTAGGATATTTTTTATATAATTTTAAGGAGAATATTTCCGTCATACGTGATTTATGTGTAACATTAACCATTAAGGTAGCACACGCGACGGAAGCTTAAGAAATGGAGTAACTTCTCCCGTTTTTCCGACATTTCCCTTCACTGCTCCGCTCGTATTGATTGTAGCGTAATGAAAAGTATACTATAACCTGCTCAGGAGTATGAAGAATAATTGTACTAAGTTTCGTTAAAATCCGTCCAGTAGATTTTGTTAAAACTTCCTTCCTTCCTGAACGTCTTTCCTTATTAGAAAAATGTTGAAGTAGGTGGGTAATAAATGAAACAATAAAATCATATTTCTCATTAACTATTTATTAAAAAATCAGTCTTATTGCACTTGTAAGCTCACATTTATTCAATAACATACATACATACAAGGTAATAACAAATAATATACAAATTTCAAATTTATAAATTTATTTGTATTCACATAACAATAAAATAAAAATGCAATCGTGTCGAAGGTTTGAGATCTCGGGACAATAACAACAATTTTCCGTTTACATCATATTTATTTAATAAAACAAAGTTCAAACTAACTACAAGTAGTTCAAGAGACGACTGCTTTATTTCTTTTGATAATAGTGACAATTACTTATAAGTTTTTTTTTATTAAACTCAAGAAGTATTAAAAACTGGTGAAGTCAATTTTAACTCAAACATCAAGCTCTTATAAAAAATCGTGTAAACTTGATATCGGATATCTCTAAAAAAAGAAAATGAAATAAACTGCTCGCCTCATTTTGAATGCTAAGAGAAATAAACAATCTTATATCAATAGATAATTCTAAAACGATCGTAATCTAATTTTCGACTTAAAATACTAACAAGAGTACCTAAATTAAAAAAAATGGCAGACCGAAACAAGATAAATTTTTAAGAGTTTTTTTTTACATATCAGTGAGACAAACTTTACAGACAATGCCTAAAAACGTTTTATACTTAATGCAGTATCATTTATCATCTAATATACAAATATTTTTGCGTGTTACTCAAAGGCAAAAGCATACGTTCTTTAATATACTAACTTCACTGTCGACGTTTAAAGGTGAATATAAATGTTAATTTAAGCTTGCCACCAACACCTAAATAATGACCACGTCCGCTCTGTCAAGAGTGACAACGACTTGGAAGAATAAATGTTAATTTACATATGTTGAAATGTGTGAAAGAACGTTTTATTACTATCGTTTGATTCAAAGACATAAAAACCCTATAAATGAAAAAAATCTATGATATAACCACATAAATAACAAGACTAAAACGATTGCTTTTGTTAATTTAAAATTCCTGCTTTCACACAATCAAACATTTATTTTAGACAAAAAACTTTCGAGAAACTAAATTTTTGTTGCAACACACACGACAGTTCACTTTAATATGTCGGAGTTTATTCATACACATATACTTAAAAGTGCTTATAATGTTATTCCTTTTTTATACATAAAGTTAATTTGATTAAAAGTGTTGATTTTATGATGACACATTTTTATATAAATCATATAAGACAGATGTATTAAGAACAGTCCTAAGCCACTAAAAATCAATATTAATAAAAGCGATTTTGAGACAATATTTAAAAACTAACTATTAGTTAATATTTATACATATTAATTTTGCTGTAGCAAGAGAAGCAAATCAATCTCGTCATATTTTATCTAAAATAAATTCGGATGTTTAAAAATAAAAAAAATGCAAATTAATTCTAGATCTAATACGAAACTTGGTTGAGACTATTTTACTTAGCTAAAATTAAACGAAACTAAAAATCAACTCATAAAATGCCATTGAAAATCGCTACGGAACCACTCTTATTGATTCCACTTTATATGAAATTGATGTCAGAAATGTTTATGTAACTTATACATACATATATGTGTTATTAATTAATACACTCTTCGAGACTAATATAATTTGAAGGTAAACAAATTTACTATTTTTTAATTAATATTAACGGTAAAAGAAAACTATTTGAAAACGAAAAGCAAATACAAAAGTATTATATTTCTAAATAAGGTAATTTTTAATTTTACTGTAATTGTAAATCCGTCGTTGCTTTTACATAGGGCAACTTAAACATAGAGAAGTGTTTTCACAGGTTTTGTTAAATACTTTGTAGACAATATTTGAACAATTTATATCTGCCAGGAAAAAAGGTAAACATACAAATATTTCTACTGTAAAGTAACAGTAAGTCGGCTTGCGGCAACCATCTTGTTATTGAACTTTCTCTTGAAATTGTCAGCTGCATTTGTTGTTTTGAACGTAATTTTTGCCGTTCTTTGCTCCTTTTCCAATATTAAACTCTGCAACAGTAATCCGATGTATTTCTTCACTGGCTCTTAGACTATACTTTACATTAACATAACATACAAACAATACAAAAATTGTTCAAGAAATACAAAGATATAGTGAGTAATACAAATATTCATAAATAGTATCACAGGTGTGTATCACACGATGTTACATTAAAAATGAGATGCAATATAGAAGGAAAAAGTTAAGAACATATTTAAAGGAAGAATCGTGTTTTAAGAATACAATATACATCAATCAGTATGACAGTCAAAATATATATGTTTAAATAACATTTTAACCAGGGCTATTTAATATATGTCACGTGTTTGACAATATTTTAGTACAAATTATTCTCACCATTCTTTCTTTGCTAATATATTAATACAAAAGTATATTCTTTTACGAAAAAATACTTATTATCTAAAATCACAAATGTATCACAGTAATTTAAGACATATAAAATACTTATTTCGTATTTTATTTCAGTCAAAACACTTACATCAGTCGTAAAATGGACTGAATTTTATGTGAATTATAAAATATTATACAATGGTATAAAGTAGAAACTCCATAAGCCGAAACGGGAGATGATAAATAAAGTTAGACATATAATAATAACTTTTGAATCGTCATTGCATCATTATCTTCCTATTATGGTCGAGTTACAGTTCTTAAATCTAACGTATTTGTTAAATAATATAATTAATTATTCGACTTGTTCGTTTGAAAAACAGGTATTAATTAATTTTCGGAATAAATGGTCATAACGAGCAAATTTGTACTGATTAAAAACAATTTCAACTTATAGAGAGTTCAGATTGAGTTTTGATGCATGAATAGAAAATAACATTTCTTCAATAAGAGAAGGTAATTACCTTCCATAATTATGGACTTCACGAGATTCGAATGTTGCTATAACTTAATTCTAAATGACTAGATAACAAATCACTTAAATATAAATAACTTTAGATTTAAACTTAAATATTATAAATATGAAAGATCCTCAATGTTTGCATTTATATACATCCGGCAGATAAATTTTCGTATGCGCAGTGCTAATTTTATTATCTAACTCCAGTTAAACAAAAATTCCAATTTTTGTTTGAGTATCTGTATATAACATTAATATTTTATAAAACTAAGTCGCTTTTTTCTGTCTGTCCCTATGTATGCTTAAATCTTTATAACTGCGTAACCAATTTTTATGTGCTTTTTAATCAGATAGTGATCCAAGAGGCACGTTGATATGTATTATACACGCATAAATTCGGGTAAAACGAGCGGCTAGTATTTTATAAATAGACAAAAGTCGACTGGATCTCTAACTCCGGTGTTAAGGCTAAATAATTTATTTATTAATTCGCGTGCCAGATTCCTTATAATGGGTTTATAACATAGGCTATAGATTGAACATTTTATATGGCATAATCATCACGGTTTTGGTATTAAGTTTTGACGAGTACAATAATTATTAATCAAAAAATTTTAGGGGTGGGATAAAATTTAAAAAGTTATACCAGTAATTACGGATTACCTTCATCGAATAACACATAATTTTATTGACATTTGTATAAACATAACTAAAATTGTTATTGCAATACAAACATTGAGTATCTTGACATTATTGTAGATACATACATATATAACGTTTTATATAACATATAAAAATATTTATTAAAGCTTTAATGTGTCTGTATTGGAATTTGGTCCATGAAAAACAAATAAATGTTGCTATAATTTGGATAATTTTTATTCGTATGGGAGGGTAAGGTGTAAAATTTTAAATATTTTTAAAGAAAAAAAAACAGTTTTAAGCATGTAAAACTGTGGACAGTGTTATATTTCAATAAATCTATTAATTGCAGTATTTAACATATTAAATGCTTTATTCCGCTAAGGGTATATTATTGTATTGATACAAATGCATTTGTGTATAGTGACACTTTTATTTTATTTTTTGTATTTGTATTGTAATTTAACGATATGCCTAGGGTTTTTGTATTGAACATTAACGCACAAGGTACAAAAGGCTTGGTAGGAAGGAAGGCTATTAACAGGGAATTTAAAATGTATTTCTATCGTAAATTAGCAGTGAAATTATTTTAGATAATTTTGAATCGTTTTTAAAACGAAATAAATTTATAGTATAACATTAATATGTAGTAGATAAAAAATGTTTTGTATTGATTACAAAAAATATTAGTCTGTATTTTTTATGATTCTTTCTCTCAATAGTAATTAGAAGTATATTATTTGCTAATAAATAATTTGGAAGATTCTGGAAATAGCATACCAATACTATATTTAATAAGTTTTTTTGTTTCTCTTTTTTTAGTTTATATTAAAATATAGTGGTAGCGTGGTGATTAATGGCTTTAATAATAATATGTCTTTTGTTGAATCTTTGAGGCTTTCAGTCAAATATTATACAAGATAGGGCGATAGGGTAAGTTCCTTCCTTAACTTACTGTTACTACACATAAAGTACAATAAGCTCGTGTAAGATAGGGTAATTTAAGGTAAGATATTGTGTGATAGGATGAAGGGCAACTGCTCATATTTATGATATAAGAATTAATAAAAAAAATAATAATAAAACCAGCTTGGCATGACATTTCCCAACCCAATACAGACGCATTCAAACAAAAATTACCTGAACATATTCCCCGGCTAACGTGCGCAGTCTCGTGTCCGTCATTCCGTGCGGCAAGTTGCTCACATTCGCCACAATCCCCCCTATTTCCTTCCTCCCGTCCCTTCCATCCTTCCCCTCCCTCCCTTCCCTCCCCTCGCCGTCCGTATCGCTCTCGTACAGCACTTTGGGCTCCTCCAATCTCCTCTTTTTCTCTTGCGTCTCATTCTTAATGACGATTCTATCCGAGCCTATGGATTTGAAGGCGCGTGAAAATATACCCGGGTTGGGTTTCGTTGGGTCCGAATCGATCCGGGTGAAAACGGATGAACCGGTCTTCTCTTTATCCGGCTTGCGTTGCAGTATGACGCGACGGTTGTTGAACTTTTGCGGGGTTTCCGGTTCGGTTCTCTCGTCGGGTTTCTCCGTCTGCAATGAGAAAATAATGTTCAATAAGAAAGGGACACAGGATTCGAATCTCTTACTTGATTTATTTTTGCTTTGTACTATCAAAGGTTTTCGATCGATTTTATATATATTAGATTATATTATAGACTAGCTGTTGCTCGCGACTTCGTCCCCGTCGGATCTATTTCTATTATTATGTTATAGTGAGTCAATCTTAGAAGATAGA
>JADANM010006225.1:7143548-7191422 GCA_026213755.1 Eurema hecabe | reverse complement strand
TATGTAATAGACGGGTTTTTTTGAGAAAAGTTATTTACTTATAAAAGCATTTACAACATTAAAAAATTCGTGCATATACATACTATATTACAAATGCTACAAAAACATTAAATTTAAATTACCGAATTTTTGCTCCAACGTGGGGCTTAGCGGCGGCGTCTTTTGTATACGTGTTGGGATGTATGCGGGCAACCCTGTGTATAGTTGTATTGTTAGTGTTGCCAGTTTAATAAATTTAAATAAAATCATTTAATTACAATCGCACGCAAATGAAGTTTTAACTTTATACTTATTTACTAATAAGACAAAAATTGTTTTTGTCTGATGGTTAATTTTGCTTGTTCAAAGTACTAGACCGATTTTAGATGTAATTTTGCAATATGGATGGATGCTTTTTATGCTGCTAAAAGCAGAAAGCATATTGTAGTGGATAAATGCGGGTAAAAACTACAACGATTATAAATTAAAAAAAAAACTCACCATCAACGGGAGGTTGGAAATTGCCCTTAAAATGGGGATTAATCAGTACTTTCTTCCCGGCCAACGCTGGCAAATTTGGTGGGAAAACTGGCAACATTCGCACTTCCCTCTCCATATTCTTAACTTGCAACACCGGCAGCGGCTGCCGTATCGTCACTTGTGGTATATTGGGCATCTCCCGTGGTGGAAAATTGCCATATTGTGGTTTGTCGAAGCTTGGGTATTCTTCTGGTCGGTAGAATCTTTGGTAGTTGAAGTCTGGTCTTTCTAAGGGAGGGGGTAGGTCTGAACGAATTTCGGGGGGTTGGGATGGTAGAGGTTGGGGAGGTTGGATGTGGGGAGGTAGCCCTCGTGGTGGGGGGAAGGAAGGTCCGGGAGCGAAGTTCGCCTGTGAATAAAAACAATTGTATTAATAGTTATATGTAGCTTTACAGATATTTGCAAGTCTAACAACCATTTAAAGTTGAATTATTTAATACATATAATTAGGGAATGCAATCTCGTTCTCACGAGATCTCGTTTTCGCGAGAACGAGATTGCTTTTCTGAGATACCCAAGAGTGTTTAATTTCAAGAATAACTAAAGGAAATAGTAACAGTGACTTGTGATTTTAATTGAACGAACAAAAATATTTCTTTTGATTGGCATATTTTGTGCATTATAAATCTGTAATTTCCGATGTTCTACTTTACTGAGTAGAAGATATATGTAGTTTGTTGTCATTATTAATATTATTATTGTAGATATTATTATCTCAGTTCGCGAGATCTCGGAAATTTCGAGATTGATAAGCTCGCGAGATTTCGCTTAAGACCAATCTCGCGAGATTTGCATTCCCTACATATAATCTTTATGCTCACACAAACTCTGTTCGGTTTACTAATTGATCTATTTTTTATCTAGTGCTATAACATTACATAGAATAAATTAAAGTCGCTTTTTTCTGTCTGTCCCTATTTAGTTTAAATCTTTAAAACTATGTAACCGTTTTTCATGGTGTTTTTTTTCTCCAGATAGTGATTTCAAAGGAAGGTTATAAATGCAGGTAACACACATAACAAATCTGTCTTAGAAGTGAATCAATACACTGAAAAAATAGAAATAAGCAGTCAGTTGCTTTCTTTTCTTGCTAGATTTTTTTAATCTGTTGACAATTTCGAAATTCTCAACTGGCAACACCAGTCATCATTGTCACTTGTGGTTTATACTTGGACATTTACCGTTAACTTTTTTTTTTCGTGCATATCTGCAATCAGTCTGTTAACTATAAGCAGATGTCTTGTGTGAAAGCTTGGCGGGACCGAAGTGCTCTCCAGCGAGAGACACCACATCTTTTACCATCTGTCGCCAATTGTCTGTATATCATGGCGTTTCAGTCGCTTAGTGCAGCTGACGGTCGCTAATGCGGTGGCTAACTCATTAGGGTGATTTACCAGGCGTGTTTTATATTTATTTCCTGTCAGCATCAACTCCTCCTTAACAGTTCTTATTTTTAGAGCCTCATGGATTTCCTTGTTAGTAATGAACCACCATGAACCGTTACCGTGGACTTGTAAAATTATTTTTTGTTTTTGACAAATAAACACACACACACACATACCCTAAACTGGTTATTCCGTCTGTAGCGATGCGCATTAGTAGCTCGGTAGGGCGGCCGCCATGAACCACGTCCGCGACCGAACGCACGTGGGACGCACACTTTATCTGTTAATAATTATTTAAAAAATCATTAATAAACAGTAAAATATAAATGAACTAAGATTGATGATATAATCTACTAGCTGTTGCCCGCAACTCTGATATAAACTTTGAACCCCCCCCCCCCCATTCCCCCTTATAAGTCTTTTTTCCAGTTATAAAGTAGCCCATGTTACTCTCCATCTTTTCAACTAACGATTGCTTAGCTACGGCGCGAAGGAATGACAAACAAACAAACACACTTTCACATTTATAATATTAGTATGGATATCCTTGGAATATTGTTGCTTAACACTGGCAAGACGGTTTGTTTCGTACTTTGGTATTATATCTTTTAATTATTTTCAGCAGTCTCTTTTATTGTTTTATACTACATACTATAAAGATTTAAAAGTGTATATTATCTTACTAATATTATGAATGCGAAAGTAACTCTGTCTGTCTGTTACGCTTTCACGCCAAAACTAGCGAATGTTATGAAATTTGGTACACCGATGGTCTAGACCCTGGGAAATGGCTACTTTTTAACTGGGAAAAAGGGGTTATAAGGGGGGGTCAAAGTTTATATTTTTTTTTAAAAGTGTGGGACCCGTGCGAGTTTCTTACGCCGGTTCTTCTCGCCGGGTTAGTTCCCGAACCGGTGGTAGGCACCATGTAGACTTTCTGAAGGTATTTGTTTTTCAAATTTACTCAGAAATAAATATTTTTCATTTCATTTAATTTCATATCATGAAAGTCCGCTAAGACAGACAGAGTTGCAGACAACAGCTAGTATAGTATAAAGTAAACATACCGAGTGTATCAGGAATATCCCTGACTTGTGGTGTTCTCCGAGCACCCAGGGGCCGTTCTGATGTGAACCTCTCTCTGGCTGCATCCGGACCTGAAGGTAATTATTCTTCTTTTATAAATTTTACCTAACGGCTTAGCCAAAAGGTAGTGTAAATACATATGTTATATCATAAAGCCACAATATTAATGAATGGTACAAAACAAAATTGTTATAGATCAGTTTTTAAATTTTCACTTTCTATTCAATATCTATTAATCTCAGCTAATATTATAATATTAGTTTAGGCGTAACAAAGCAAATATGCTGAAATCAATTTGATATTAATTTAAAGTAACAATAGGCAAAATTTTAGGGTTGTTTTTTATCTACCATAACACCTAATAAAATATTTATCCATACTTAATATTATAAATGCGTAAGTAACTCTGTCTGTCTGTCTGTCTGTTACGCTTTCACGCCAAAACTACTGAACTGATTGTAATGAAATTTGGTACACAGATGGTCTAGAGCCTGAGATAAAACATAGGCTACTTTTTAACTAAAAAACGGTTATAAGGGGGAGAAAGGGGAAGTTAAAGTTTATATGAAAGTCCACGCGGACGGAGTCGCGGGCAACAGCTAGTATATATATAGTTATGAATATCTCAATTACTTACATGCAAGGGGTGGCAACTCAGATGGTACAATTTGTGGTGACTCGATCGGAGCTGCAGGCTGAAAAATACATATTTTCAAATAATTATATATGTACTGATATTTGAACTGTGATACACTTGCATAGATTTCATTTCAAATATTATACTGGAATCAGTCAGAAGTCATTTATTAATTGTTAATATAGGTATCAAATATTCACAGTAAAGAATGTGAATAAAAGAAATACTGTAAGATATAAGAAATATTATGTCTGTAATTTATAAAATCTTATTGTTGTGTTCATCAAATCTTATAATGATTCTTAAAACTCTTATTAACAAATAAATACACTAACAATAGCAGGTGGTACAGCATGCTCCCGATCATATGAAGGTTCATATGGAGCATATGTAGAATGCTCCGGTCTTGAATTTGGTACCTCCACTATAATGTTTGGTACCACACATTCCGTTTCCGGTGCCGTGTATGGTGCCGGCTGGAAATAATATTAAAATATAATTAACATAAAAATTAGTACATATTAATAATGAATACAACTTGTTAAATGTGTCTGCAATAACTTTTAAAATAAGCTTGAGTATAATAGAGGTGAAATCTTTTTTTGGCAATTGAACAAAGCAAGATCGAAGAGGTTTCGGAGAAAGTCAAGGTACTTTCGCTATTGAAAATTGTGTTGCAACTTCAATCAATTAGTGATGTGTTGGGCATAGTACGTTTTGGTACAGTGAATGTAATTATTACTATTTTTATCATTACCTGATTGTATTCTATACTGGGTTCAATATAATCCGATGGGACAGAGTCGACGGGCTCTCTATATGCGTTGCCCATAGCAGAAGGTACATTCTGAGAATTTCCACCATCATAATCATCAGCCAACAACTGTTCCTCTTCATCATTACCTAGATTGTAATCCGCAAGGCTATGATCACCCAGATCATCACCCAATAAGTCTTCACTGTAAAAAAAATGTTGTCTTAACACATGGAATAGATATGCGTAGTTCAGACTTTTCGCAATCACCCTAAACTTTATTCAATTGTTATAATAACACTTAATAGTTTTATGATCATTGTAAAGTATATGCAAATAATAAACAATATATATTATAAATAAAATACAAATTAGACAAAAACACTAACTTATCCGACATGGTGACAAATTATACAGATCGATTGTAAAAGTGTTGCCACTTGCCGCTGTTTAGAAATTAGAACAATCAACAAACTAAAGTACAGATTACTAATTTTTAAATATTAAATGTAAATTTATTTATTATTGTTTCCGAATTATTAGGAAAATATTTAATTTTTAAATAAGCGGTGACTGCTTATATAACATATATAAAACAGCCGTTTTCAATAATAAATTTTAACAGGGGTATGTTTCCTGTGCAGAAGGGTATCCCCATAGTATCAGACATTCTACCACCTGAACAGTGATGAGCGAAATGTCACTGTGCTCCAGCCTGAAGGGCACTGTAGCTAGCGAAATTACTGGGCTAATAAATCTTAAGATCTTATGACTCATAGTGGCGAGCGTCGGTGTAGTCCGTGGACCCTATCCGGAGTTTGACTTTAGAGCAATGTTCCGGGTAGCACTGTATTGGTTATGGGCTGGCGTTGCTCTTACTACTGGACGCACTGTCCAGATCCCCACTTCATGGTATAAGCAAAAATTAGGATATAAAAGTACTGTAATGATTTTGTCGCTCTACTTAAATTAAATTTAATAAATAAATAATAATTTAAATTCAACCTTACAAAGCGGTGGAAGCTTTCCCTATATTTAAAAATTAAAACTGGACACTGGCAAAGTGGTACAAACTCGTAACTTTAATTATTGCAATAACTAAAAAAAAAGTCAACGCAGTTTTCAACTTGTCAAAATGTTGGCTTCAGCCTTCAGGCTTGAATCTTGATGAGAAAAGTCAAAAGTGTTAAAACTTAAATGTTTTTGTTGTTGATTTTTATATGTGAATTCAAGCGCTCAGTGTATGTATAAATACTTTTTGAATTTAAAAAATAGGCAATATACAAGCCTTAAAATTGCTATTCCTATCCTCGTAGTGTACGTGTTACGTTAAAAAACACTTTAATTAATATTCAAAATTAAACTAACCTAATTTTAACTTTATTTATTATTGCAGTATTATTAACGATGTCTGAAGATATGGATTGCGAGATAGAGTTTCTCGATGAAGATGCGGATATAGTCCAACAATGCGTGCAGACCGTTGATATTTCAGAAGACGATAAACTTTTAATCGAGAGAGTGGAAGAAAGTCTTCCTTTGCTTGTTGAAAGGACTATTATAAAGCAAGAAACAAGGAAGCCTCGAAAGAGGAGGAGAAAAGACGAAGATGACTCTGATTACGATCCGTCCGGTGATATTCGTCAGCGAGGTAGGAAACGTCGAAACGTATCTCGCCAAAATGTAACTCTAAAGACACCAAAGTCAGAACCGAAAGTTAAGGAAAAACCGATGTCGAAATACGATTTAAAAGTTCGTAGACAGCTAGATATTAGAATTCCTGATTACGATGATCCATTGTGCTTGCCTGTTCGCGCTTTGAAGAAAGATGAGAATGATAATAAGAGGTTGAAAAATTGGAACAACTTGTGCTTAAAACACTACAAGTATCATGATGTGCCTTTCCGTTTGGACTTGGAAGAGAGTGTGGCGTCATCTAGAACGGTTGTTTTGAGAAACGTACTTAATCGGCAAACCGGTAAGCAATCTTTAAATATAAAAATTTATTTAGCTTTAATAGTTAATATTAAGTATGCTTAGAGAGATAAGAAGAAAAGCTCCTTCTTACCTTCATTTGTATGTGCAGTCATTGAAAGAATTGAAATTTTTTTTTCCCAATAGATATACCCTTTTTTTTTTTTTTAACGATGGGGAATCCGGGCTAAGGACACCCGTCCACGCATCCTGGGAGCTACATGGACGACATTCAGTATGGTGTGTCAGTGTCGTGCAACGTACGTCGGCGCCGCACCCTACCGACTAAACCCCATCGACATTCCTCCACACACCAGGGCGGGCACACGAGCGCGTCAAAAACATTCGTCCGTGAACCTGCCAGTGCTGGCCGCATCGCTGCGGCCCCTCCACTGGAACGTGACAGCGGGAGCAGCCATCACGCTCCTCCTCCGTAGTGGTCCGCCCGGAACATAAAGGCAGACCACAACCATCGCAAGAGCCTATGGAGGGGGAGATACGTCCCCAGAACAGTACCTCAACCCTCAGACCCCTACTCGGCTGACTGTAGACCGGCATGCCGCTACGCCCCTGCCTCATCGTCGAGTCAATAGAGAGACGACCACGACCTTCGCAGCCCGACGCCCACGAGCCGCTCCAGGTCTGGCTTCGCCTCCCGACCCAACCCTACACATTGCCATCTTTTGCAGGACGGCAATGGCTCCCTCGTGCAGCGCAGTGCGCCTCCTGCGCGCGCCACACACTCCACTGGCCGCACTCCAGCTCTCTCTCTTAAAAGAGAGGGATACCGGATGCGGCCCCACCGTTTGTTCTATTTAGCTTCCGCGCATGAAGCCATATGACTCATTGAGTGAGTCACAGGCTTCATGGGTACTAAGCCCCCCCGCCACGACAAGGCAAGAACAAGTTGGGGGGGCCAATAGATATACCCTAATGAAGTCATTTATTAAAGTATAAAAATTCAAATAGTTTTATATTATTAATTTAAAAGTTATGAGTGTAGTTTCTCTTTAATGCAGAAATTACTGAATATATCTGGCTGGGGTTAGGAAATTCATATAAAATTATGTTAAGTAATATTTCGAAAATAATAAAGAAATATATCCTACTTTTTTTTTCTAACTCTTTCAGATAAAGTAGAAACAACATTGTGGAGTAAATTAACAGTTCAAGACCGGAACGGTACAAAAAAATCGGAAATAGTGCAGGCCGTTTTACCCAGATACAGGGAAAAGAAATTCCTACATTCTGTAGTGCTCGGTGCTAAAATGAACCGGCCAGTTTATCACAAAGAGGAGGTGATATTGACAAAAGAGTTTAATAAGGATGAAGAATTGTTGGTCGCATATAAACCCAAGCATGCTTTGTCGACGACCTATAAAATATTTGAGAAGAAAGGGTATGTTTTTTGTTCTTAATTAAAACTTTTTCATATATTTGCCTCGTCGTGTGGTTTTCACTGTTTTTGTAACTGTTTCTATTATGCAGATATATTATGGATTCCCCTCCATGCATGATTGTATATAGGAGCACCTTTGACAAACCTATAGAGCATTTTTTGTATAGAAACATGCTAACATTTAAAAAGTATATATGCCACTGTATGCTAACCTTACACTTAACTTGATAATAAGCTAACATTGAAGATTACAAAAATAGTACAAAAATAGTGAAGTTCATACTATCTAATTTGGAACTCTATACAAGTAATTTAACAATTATTTTATGTGTAAGCTTCCTGGGTAACATGGCATGTATTTATTTAAAAACAAAAATTCACTGTACATAGTAAAATACATGACATTGTTGACAATAGTACACATTACATTAAAATTACTAAGTTAAATTCACAAAAAAAAAAAAATTACAGAAAAAAAATAAAACTAAATTACATCGACAGCCATAAATCAGCAAATTTACAAGCTTAATCGCAAGCATTTATAAGAAAACCATATAAGTATGTTATTTTGTTTTATGCTCCAAAAAACTATAAATGACTCTAAATGCCTTATTGTTTCAGTGAAAGTTTAAATGACGATGATGGAAAGAAATATCTAAAAGAGATAGCCGTGTGTAAGATGTGCGCCCCGTGCTACCAGACATCTTGGAGAGGTGTCCGGAAGAATAACACAAGTAAGATATATCCCACTAATATTATAAATGTGAAAGTTTGTTAGAATGTATGGAGGTTTGTTTGTAATTCATACACGCTAAAATGGCTTGACTGATTTAGATGAAATTTTGAATCTAGATTGGTGATACCCTGGATTAACACATATCCCTTGTGTACTTTTCTACTACGATATTGCCCCGGGAACGCAAACAACGCAAGTATAACCGCGGGGCATGTCTAGTAATTAAATAATTTTGAAAATTATTTTGTTCAACATAATTTTTTTAATCAGTGCATAACTCAAGAGATGCTTAAAAGAGTTTTACTTCATTACATAGTACAAAATTCTCTGCTGTCCCTCTGTGTGCATGCATAAATCTTTAAAACTACGCAACCATTTTTCATGAGGTTTTTTTGTCAGATAAAGGGATTCAAGAGGAAAGTTTATATGTATAATGCCGGACATAGCTAGTTACATATGTGTATAAAAATTTAACCTTTTTTTTCTTATTTCAGCCAATGTAAAATGCGTAGTATGCGGCCGCTCGTGTGTGAGCGTGTACAATTTGCTGTCACACATACGTTCACATTCAGACGCTGAGGTTAGGAGGAATAAAGCAGCCATATCTAAAGTACTCGCTGAGGTAAGATTTTGAATGTGATTTTTATGCCCAGGCAAGAGCCTAGAGCGAGATACAAAGTTAAATGACTGTCTTGCCATCCTTTAGTAAGAAATAAAGGAAATTATTCATGATAAAATGAAATAAAGGATAGGAAAACTTGAAGGAATCTCTATTCTTTGAAACCTCATAATAATCTGTTAAGTGGTTGTTGATTTTCTTGTGAACAAACATAATGACTCAGTATAGGAGTTTGTCATACTGGCTTTTGTATATTGCTTAGTAACTTGTATTATGTAACTTGCAGACGGTCGAGTACCACTATGACTGTCGGATATGTCAGGAGAAACTTGGCAGCATAAAGGAGCTACGGAAACATGTTAAGACTCATAAAGGTTGGTTTATTATTTCGATTGATTAAGTAAATTAAGAAGATGCTTACAGTAATAAAATCGTGATGAGAATTTCAACAATATATTTATTAATTTTAAATAAAGGGATCCTTAGTTAAATATTAAAGTAAATTAATGCTGGTATTAGTTATAATGTTGCATCTTCGTGATAGAAAGAGAGATGTGATATTCCTCTGAAGATAAGGGATCCAGGCTGACTACTTAGTGCTACACTGGTCGTATATATTATGTCGCAGGCGGATTGTATAATCCGCTGTATTACATTACGCCTAGCCGTTTTCCAAAACGGCCGTTTTGCAAAACGGCGGTTCAACGATTAGCCGTATTGAATCCGGCTGAGTAAAAAACCGCCGAAATGTATTCGTCTATATACGTCATTCAATACAGCTAGCCGTAATGTAATAAAGCGAGGGATTAGTCGCCTCCTTGATCGTCGTTCCGATGACTGTGATATAATATGTGTGATTTATAATATGTTTAAGAGAAACATGATTAAAGCCAAATACTTTTATTTCTGTTCCGTTAATCATAATTATTCAAATGAATATAGTAAGAAGAGATCTACTAGTTAAATATAATTATCATTAGTGTTTCGAAAAGATTATTTGTATTACTTAATTATTCCAAAATGACTGTGCCCTGTGATTTCTATTTATGTTTAAGAGAAAAATGTTTAAAGCCAAACACTTAAATTATTGAGTTAATAATAAATGTAGAAAGGAATATCGTGAGAAGAGATATATTTATAGCTTGATATAAATATAAAAATTTAATATTTGGAAAAGTTTAACTGTAGTACCTAATTATTTAAAGTTGACTGCCATATGATTTATTTTTTTTTATATTTAAGCCAAATTAGGAACATCGTTAGAAGAATTAGTTGTTTATGATAATCTAAATTGATTTTCACTTTAAATATTGTTTTATTTTGTTATTATAGTCATCCTACAATTTAAGTAGTAGTACAATGCGTCTAAACGAGTATAGTATGCTTCACGAATCTTTAGCGCTGAACGAAACCTGCGCAGAAGTAAAAAATAAGGTATCGAGGGGACGTCGCGGCGCGCGGGGCGCGTGATCGTCGGGTGCGCGAGCGTTGATTGGTTGTCCCAGTCGTGTTGTCTTTCTCGCACCAATACGTCAATTACGAGCGCGATTCTACCGATGCGCAGCTGTTCTCGTCCATCGCTAAACATAAATGACGCGCATTGATCCGTTATATTGGAGAACGTATCGAACGTAACGGCTAATCGTTGAACCGCCGCTTTGCAAAACGGCCCTGTTTTAGAAAACGGCTAGCCGCAATGTAAAACAGCAGATTATACAATCCGCCTGCGACATATATATACGCTGTCTCGAAAAAATATCAGCGCGATTCAAAATTCAAGACACGTAAAGCGTAAAATGCTCGCTACATATTTAAATATTCAATATTCATTTATATATTTTTATTTCAGGTCCCGAAGTATTTGTCTGTGAAGTCGGCGAACATCTGGTGTCCTAGGGATCATATTATAAGGATAATAAATTTATAACTTTGAGTCTTCATGTATTTATTATGCATCCATATTAACCTCCAAAAAAAAACTATAATGGTTGTACAAATGTGTTTTACAAATGAAGGATTTACTACTATACAATGTGTAACACAAATGCGTGGTCATATTCAAGGATCTAAAAGAATACCATATTTTAAATTAATGTATTAAAAAGTCATTTCATTTGAACTATTTATAATCAAGATGTTGATTGTATATTTCTATTCACTAGCATATCGATTTTTTAATTTATCGACACTACGACATCACTTTAGCTGTTACGTGTCAATGACCGCATGACCCTATGACAACGCATTTCATTGAATAATAAATAAAATAATAAATCTCAAATATGTTTATTTTAATGTGGGGACTTGTATATTGACTGTCTATGAGCATCTGAATATCACACAAAAATACGACCACACATTTCTGTTACACATTGTATATATTTGATACATTCATTGTATGTTGTTTATATTCTTTTTAAAACAAGATGACATCTGAATTAAAAATAGAACTTTCAGCTTATAAATTACTTCTCATAGTCATTTAAGGTGCTTTTTTCCTTGCTTAATAAAGACATTAGTTAACAAAGAAATTAGTTAATAATTAAATATCTAATAATCCAATCAGTAATGGAATCTTAAATTAAGACAAGTAGAACAAGAAACTTGTTTATGAATCAATAATTTATATACTATGATATTCATAAAATCTTGCAGTCATTTGATTTCCTTTTCTAGATCACATTTGCAAAACATATATAAAACAATACTGGAACATTATTTAAAGAAATAAAGGAAGACATTTATGAATTTCTACCAATGATTATGTCATGTGATGATACATTTCTTTATCTTCATCATATTTTGGGACTTCTACGAACAAAGTCGAAACAACAGTACTGTCTTTAAATTTCTTCGAAGCTATGTCACACATTTTGTCTGTTGCTCTTTTTAAATGTTGATGTGAAGACATATATGCTGGCTTCTTTTCTGATTTAACCGTTACATTACCAGATGTATTCTTCTGAAAGTCAGAAAGTTGTTCAGAACTGTCATAAATATCATCATCATCTACGGTTACCTCTTGTTTTATCATGGTAACATCTAATTTTGGAATATCTATTGTTATTAAGTTGTCTTGTTCATCTTCCTGGTCATTATCAGAATTCTGCTCTTCCGTATTATTGTCTGCTAAATATTTCTCCAGATCTTCTTCGGTTTTAATTTTAGATATTATATCTTGAGATAAGGAGGATGAAAGTCCAAGTTTTGGATCTACACCAAACAAAGCATTGTACGGAGTTCGAGCAATGGCGGGATTTAGAGATGAATTTTTCTGAAACTGTACAAAATAACAGCCAATAGACCAGTTGGTAGAGTTTTTATCGGTCATCCAAGCAAAAATCATATCTTTAACATCTAGGGTTGACTGTTCTGCACTCTCCATGCTCAGTAGAAGTTTTCCACTAACTATTTTACATGCAGGCCATAAATTAGCTAGTTCTTTGAGCACAGATGCTGTGAAATTTTTACTATGACTTAGGAGGATATCGGGACAACCAATTTCTAAAAATATCTTCAAAAGCTCCACTGCGACTTCTATTACATGTTGACTTTTTAAGGGTCGTAGGAAACAAAATTTTGTTAAAAGGTCCTGATATTGTAACAGCCACTTGTAGTTTTGGTCTGGACATGCTTGAAAGTTGATAAGGTCAATTTTTCCCCGTCTATTAGTGCTTTTAGAAAACAAAGGTTTTGCACTTGCATTTTTTGATAAGCTTTTCTTTGATAAACATGTTTTGCACAGATTAAGGAATATTCTTACTGCAAATATTGGTATCACATACTTATCTTTTAGTGTGTAAATTATTTTGTCTCTACGTCCATGCTGGGTTGTGAGATGGGCTTCAAGCAATAAGTCATAGTAATCTTCTGAAGGTATTATTTGCACAACGGGATCCGAGTCGTTTTTTCTTTTTAATATTAAAACTTTCTCGTTACCAATAACGAGAGTGTCGTATTTTCTTGCATGATAATAGTGCGTGTTTGAAGGACGCTTACCTTCCAATTTTATAGCATTATACTCGTCTAATAACTTAAATGTGTTCTCTACTCTTTCTCTTGTCCATTCTAATTTTTTACTATTTTTATTGAGATTTCTGTAATAGGTTTTTAACTCATTGTTAAATTCCTGCTCATCAACAATCGGTGCTATTTCCGACGTAGTTTGAACTACAGGCTCAGTCACTGACATATTAACAATTTTCGAACGATTATTAGATGTTTAATTTAGTTAACACATGATTACAGGAATGGATAATAAGAAAAATATAATGTCGGCTATTGCTCCGTGACTCATGCTTATCACTTAAACTGCAGTTTTTTCGCCCATTGAAGATTTTTATAGGCCAGAGTTACAAAGCAAAATATCTTATTACTGCATTATGAGTTGGAAAAAACACGAATTGAATTATAAATAATAAAATCTCGATTTAATGTTTATTTACTTTCGACAATGGATCAATTGGCATTTGGCAACATGAGAAATGCCAATTGACATTTGACAGTTTTATGACATTTAAGAAGTTAGTTGGTGAGCTGCGTTCCATTTTATGCATGCAGTTTATAATATTAACATTAGTACGTGAACATAATTTTAAGATAATATCTCTCAAGTTTTAACTTCAAGATTCGAGAAAAAAAATCTAATTCTGTCAAAGTACAAAATTATAATTATATGTAGCTATATTTAGCTACATTTATAAGGAGTGCTAGAGCCTATTAAACAATATTACGCTGAAGGATATAATCTATAAGGAAATCGCAGGGCGCGATTCCAGTGATATAGTTTTTTGCCTATCATGTGATGATGCGTGGAGTAATCATACTCCAAGCTTACAATATGATAATATACGTATTTGTCAAATAAGATTCTTAACTCGCTCCACAAATTTTCCGTTACCTAAGAAAACCAATAATTATATAATTGTAATTTTTTAATAACAGTTTAATAAAGTAAAAATTATAGTGAATTTTGTTTCTTAAATAGAAAATGCAGTTCCATTAAGAAGTATTTTTTGCTTCAGAAAACTCTGTTATTAACAAAAAAATTTAAGCATGCAATTTTATGATGAATTCGATTTTTTATAGATATTATGTATTTATACCTAATTAAATTTAAAAAGTATGTCTATTGATGAAATAATTGTCGACGTCACCTCCTTATAAAGCCAGAAAGTAAATTTTTTCCTTCAATTAATAATGTTCGTACTCAACTCATAACACTCGATGGGGTTTTTTATCCTTCATTTACTTTCGATCTTTTTATGTCCAAGAGCAACCCATCCAAAACGTGTCCACAGTAACCGATGCTTAACCTAACACGTCATTGTATGTTACTATCTCCATAGCGACATAGCCAAGAATTGTGGTAAAATTTAATTATAAGTGGGGTTTATATAAAATATGCACCCTTTTTAGGGCTGTGGAGGTCGAATAGTTTTATCGTAATTAGATTTTTAAACTAGAAAATAACGAGGTAGAAATGTTATTTTATAGGACTTAAAACCCGTACTGAAGAACATTAAAATGAGAATAGTTTGGGTATAAAAAAATTAAAGAAAATATTGCTATTGCACAACTATTTTTTTTAATTTAATATAGGAGACAAACGAGCAAGCGAGCCACCTGATGGAAAGTGGTCATCGCCGCCCATCAACCCTCGCGGAACTTGACAGCTCTGGTGTGGGTTGCCAGCTTTAGAGTATAAATATGCTCTCTCCTTGAAGCCTCCTAAGTATAAAATGACAAGGAATGCACTGGAATAGCCAATGTCGAAAAATACTTTCTTTTGGTTAGTAACAGAGGCACATACAAGTAGCCTATAATGGCAAACCTGCTTATAGTTACGCTTTTGAATTCATCGTTTATTCGTCATTAGTACTAAGTAGTATATCATAACAAGTACTACTGCCTCGGCAAGTTTCTACGGAGAACGAGTAAGAGTTAGTTACTCTTTCATTAAATAAAATATTCATACGCGAAGTAGCCATCTAATAGGTCCATATTCTATATTACAACTTTAGATCACCTTTGATGAAATGTAAGTCTAGTGATTAGCGCTACTTAATACTTACTTTGTGTCTTCTCTTTTCTTGTCTGTGTCTATTTATAGTTTATTTGTCTGTTAAGTGTCGTAAGTGTATTGGGTTTTGTTTCAATGTGTGTGTAATGTGTTATGCAATAAATGTTAGGCACTTTCTATATTAATATCAATCAATAACTGCTGAACCATTCTATTTATTTATACTTATGTTCAGTTTATCTATTAATGATGTACGTTATCGAGTTTTACACATGGGTTGGTTAGTACAAAATAAAAACCCTTACAAAAAAACCACTATTGTTAATAACAAAATAGCCTAAAGGAAAACGATCATTACAATTCTATTTGTGTTTCCCACAAATACTACTAATCATACATTACAATTAAAAATGCTTCGGGCGAAATTGTCGAAAAACACCCCAAAAGAAAGGTCGCTCACCCCTGGAGGTCACTGACCGGTGACGTCATAAGGGTGCTCTATAATAGACAATATGTAGTTAGAAGTACTTAATTCTTATTACGTAATTATTACCTTACTAGCTGACCCGGCGAACTACGTATCGCCGTATAATTATGAAATATCAAAAAAGTGAAATGTTATTTTTTTCTTACATAAGAATCTTCTCGTAATAATAAGAAATACAACAAAAAAATATCAGCCAAATCGGTCAAGCCATTTTCATGTTATGTCGGAAAACGGAATCGGATCAGCGGTTTGGCCATGAAAGCGTAAAATTATAAAAAGATTCATCCCCTCGCGCAACTTTTTGGGAGTTGATTTGAAAAAAAATAGCCTATGTCCTTATCCAGGCTTTAGACTATCTTTGTACCTGTACGATCCATATCGTACAATTGTTCATATTTTTATTGTCAGCGTTTTAACGCGTTTAATTACATTTCTTTTTATAATTTTTATAAATATAAATTCAGGTCGCCTCTATCGGTCAGACAAGACGATCGCGCGTGCTTACATAATATATCAAGTAAAGATCATATTATATACACATACATTATTTCATTAACATATCAATATTAAAATAACATATAATAATTACATATCAAGAAGTTCGGTAGTTTCAGTAGTTTTAGCGTGATGGAAAGACAGACAGAGTTACTTTCGCATTAATAATATTAGTAAGGACTATAAAAGCTGTTATTGTAACAGTATTGATTCAGAACGGTAATAGGTCATAGACATTTACTTCCGAATTTATTTGTTTATTTATTTTAAAAAAGTACAGCCACATAATACATATTTACACATTATTTCATACAATAAAAACAAAAATTCTAATACGTATTAAATTTACGGCGTACATAACATTTTTTGTATACTAAACTAAACACTAGGTACATGCAGGGAAGAATATTGTGTCTCTGTCAGACTAGGTGTCTGACAGGTACCTTAGGACGGCAGACCTAAAACCTATGAAAGGACTATCGAAGACATCCAAATTGGCTTTTGAATTTATACCGTTAAACCCCGTCGCTATTCTTGCCAGTGGAGATTACCGACCGAGATTTGTTCGAGTAAACGGGACTGCAAACATTTTTTATTTCTTAATGCAAAACAAAAAAAAGATATATGAAACAAGAGCTAAAAGAAGGGTGACAGAAGTTCTAGATATCGGACGCAACAGACGGACAAAACATTTGTTTTATTATCTTTTTATGTTACGCTTCGATCCGTCAATAATTAGTCCCCAGTGTGGGGGATATTTACCCTTGCAATATTTTCGCCAGTATGAATTATTGAAGTTACTTTAATCCCCCTTTGTATAGGGGATAAATTAAGGGATGCATGTGTATGGTCTTTGAGATAATGATAAAAAACGGTATTATTATTAAGGTGTTTTTATGTCGTTATATATGTCGCAGAGTCACGTCGTAGTACTTGTAGTGATGCCGAGGTAATGATTGTTTGCTTCATGATGGCTCTTTCTTAGGTTCTTAATAAGTAAAACTTCAGAGTATCAGAATAACTGCGTATATTCAGCTCGAATACGAAAAATCCAATACCATTTTTTTCACAATGCTGACATTTTTTATAGCGGCTGACAAATGACAGTCACAATTCTTTTAAGTTTGAATTTAAACATTCTTATTTCTAATAAACCAAGAAGGTTCGACTAATTGAATATTAGAATAGTTTTAACTATATTAATTATTCTTTTTCATCCATCTGCTCCGATATATATTATATTGCTAACTTATTATTCGATTTATATCTTTGTGTAGTATGTAAGTATGTTAAAATTTGTATTCATTAAAGAAGCAGCTGGCCGGTTTATGGCATTGTATACGTCGCGTCACGAATGTTTAGCGCTGGACGAGAACAACGGCGCATCGGTAGAATCGCACTCGTAATTGACGTATTGGTGCGAGAAAGACAACACGACTGGGACAACCAAACAACGGTCGCGCACCCGACGATCACGCGCCCCGCACGCCGCGCCGTCCCCTCGATACCTTATTTTTGACTTCGGCATAGGTTTCGTACAGCGCTTAAGTTTCGTGACGCTACTTATACACCATAAACCTTTCTCTTAAATCACACTCTCTGATAAGAGAATCGGTTGCGTAGTTTTAAAGATTTAAGCATACATAGGGACACACACAAGTGACTTAGTTTGTAATGAAGAGCGTTCATCTATCTATAGATTCGTAGACTATTCGTAGACCTGTAGATTCACCCGTACATTAAAAATTCAACATTTGAAACCTCTCTTAAGTTCTTTCTTTCTTTTTTTATTTGTTGGCTCACGCGGCTAGGGTATTTGCCAAATAACAAATTTAAACGTGGTATGGATGCTATTCAGGATGGTATTCATAAAAAAAAGAATCAGATACGAAAGAGAGATATTAAAACTTCTCTTGATAATGATTCTAATTTAAGAAAGCGACATGAATAATAGTTTTTTTATAGAGTTTTTTAATACTGGGTAATTTTAGTTTTTTTTGTCAATTTGTATTTTTGTACTGGTAGCACTGGTAGGTATAGGAAGGGTTTCAAATAAAATTGCCATATATCGGGTTTTTTATATATTTAGAACAAGAAATGTATAGTTACAACCATTGAGGATATTAAATATCATATTGTAAAAACTATTGTAAAAAGTGAAGAGAATGTGACAATTTTTTCTTTATTTTTTATCAATTATAATTAAGTAATTCCAATAAATTAATAATTATAGACACATAAAGTACGTGAAAATATTAATTAATAATTAATTACTTAAAAACAGCCAAGTAACCACTACAGATGTAAATATTTGGTTAATAATGCCTTATTTTAGGAATGAGTATTTTTTTTAATTTCTATACCGAACTTGAAAGTAAGAACGGCTAGGCGATTTTCCAAAATACATTATCTTTTTTATTTTTTCAATTTTTTAAACCCATTAAGGTCGGAATGTTATTTTGGAAAATCGCTGGCTTACAAAATATTGGGAACAACATTTAGTCTAAGACGACACTAAAACTGAGTCATACGAATGTTAGTAAATGCTCCGACTCATTCAATAGGTACAATAAACAGTCATTTTTAATCTATATTATCTATAGCACGAAGATAGTCTACCATAAATATGGCGGTAAAAATGACTTGGAGCATCTAAAAGGCGCCATTTTGCGCTGAGTTCCCGCCAACACGAAGACGGTCAGGTTTAGCGTCGGTCTTTAGTTCTCTACTGTTTCTTGTGCAAATTAAATATCTCCACAAAAGCTATAATGAAGAAGAGGTAACCGTTTAAACAGACACAATAATATTAAGAGACACCTAAATAACCGGCACGCAATCGCACAGCCGACTCCCGCCAATTTGGATACAATTACTTTTAATTTTACGACTAATGTTTAGGTTAAGCTGTCACGATTGCGTTCCGTTCCACAATATTATACAACATATCAACTAAATCTGTTAATACCAACACAGACACCTACCTTATTAATAATCATAAATAGACGAACGAAATGCAAACATTGATTTAAATACCGGAAGATCTTAAAGATTTTTTTTGTTTGTTTCAAAATTTTCGACATTATAAAATACGTATTCGTATCAAAGAGCCAGCGGCTAACAGGAAAATCGGCTGACACAATAATTTTTATAAATATTAGATTGCTTCTAGATTTGGAGTTGGTAAAATACTTAGACAATACTCTTTGGAGATCTAATTATATCTTACGATGCATTTTCTAATTATTAGCTAGTCTTACTCGTGTCAGTGGGGTTCACTGGTCAACCTTGTCATCCTGTCGCTTCATGAGGATACGTATGCTACGGTAATGTTCTATAGGTATAAGGTATCACATACTACGATACATAACCTGTGGTTCGTCCCCATCACGTATTTTACCCGTTTCAACTCCATATAAGGATAGCCAAATGGCCAACACCTCTTTAATATCTAGCTACAGTTAGTCGACCCTGGGATGGAATTCTCTATCTTTTAGATTCTAAAATTTGAACTCATCAGGCTTTTACGAGGCGAGTCTACAGCTGGAGCTTGTCCTACGACCTTAAACTTTAGATCAAAATATAAATATCATAGATCTGCACGGAATGGGGACCAACCGTTATGCTGAAGAGGAAACAACACCGAAAGTAACCTAATAAATAGACAGTGAAATCGTTATTACATGATATTTTAATTATTTTTTATTTCTCATATAAATTCGAAACTATTCGGTTCACATCCGATGCTCCGAGGCCTGTTTATTTACTTATTTATTGCAATCTTGTCAATTAGCTTTAAGTTTGATCTCTAGTAAATTAGCATCCGATAATTTTCACTGTCTACTGTCGTTTGGCGGAGACAAAATATAGGATTGAATATTTGGACGAAATGCTTTAGCTTGACCACGGCCGCGATTGGATCGCAGCAGTGGACTCATATAACTTGAATGAGCTACCCAATTTAGGTGATAATAAAATTAATATCCATTCCACACTTTCCGCAATCGATAGTCAAGGGAGTTTTGGGCGATCGGCTATACTTTATAAAACTATTAACAAAACTACGTCGAAAGCTAAAGACTAGAGAAATGGATCGAAAATACAGGGAAGTACAGAATGAGCAAGCGTATTTTGTGTTCAATAATTTTACAAGAGTATAGCCGGTCCGCAACGGTGCACATTTCATTAGCACTGTGACGTATGTAGTAATAGTAACACATTTAATCGATGTCTCGAGTTAAAACGGAGAACATCCCGATTCTACAAGTCGATGTGAACGCAATTAAAATTGAGCATTTGACTAGACGCGTCCACCGACGCCGAATCGAAACATCCTCGCGCGCTTCCTTAATTATTCTCTATGGAAGATTTCATTTCTTCTGTGTCTTAACTAGGTATGGGAATGGCGTCCGGCTCGGCCACCCTTTGTATTTGTGCCTATGTCCGAGCCTAAGGCCCTTCCGTTTCACTTACACATCACGATAAGCTAACTGCGTAGAAAATGCTACTCCCACTGATTATGGACATTAAAATGTTCACGCATTGTCGTCGGATTTAATTGATTCACTTATTTAATATGGGCCAAAATAGTTGGTTTGTACGCGTGATCGTGCACAGAACGAAGAGATAGAAATGATATCTGAGTGAAATGGAACATGGCCGCACCGCGGGGTGACATTTCGACAATGACAGCTGTCAACGTGACATCACAAAACGCGCCAAGGCAACGCAAAAGCTCAATTCTCACATCGCATTTCTACCAAATTCTAAAAATATACTCTTTCATTCTGTGTTTTCTCTTACTCCATACTTTAATTTAAACATTCGCCACGACGTGTATTCATTATTATTTTTGCTAATTTCACAGCCTCAATGTTAATTAGCCTATGCGTATTAGTATTGTTTCGGAATTGCCAATAATTAAGTTTATTTTTTAATTTATATTTTTTATTCAATTTCATAAAAAATGCATCAAAACACCGTTCAAAAAGTAGCCGTTATGCTATTGATAATATTAGGTACGCAGGTCCTTGTCACTTGATGGGGTTCTTGACGACATAGTTCATCGTACCTACAAACATATGCACTCATATATGTGTAGATACGATAACGAAGAAACTTCTATAACTATCAAAACAGGCAGAGTGACTCTGACAGTTGTATAGCTTACAAGCCCCAAAGACAACTACTTTCGTCCGAATTCGATTCGATAGTCATAAAATCTCTAAGTGTTATCAGTAGAACGCTGTGCTGGTCAGCCGCTTATATCTATGAAGATATGAATTACAGTATATTTAAAATACATATAAAAATATTAAGTTAATTATATTGTAGCGTACCTAGACGTGTGTATCGGTTAAAAATTCACATTTATAATAATTATTGCTTCTCCAGTTTTATTCTAAAATCAGGCTCGTGCCCTCTAAACTATTGAGCACTATTAATAATTTATTATTATCATTATTATTAATTTTTATTAATAACGTCCGAAAAGTAGAAAGGGGGCCCACACAACATTCTACTAATAAAGTGACGCTACCTAACCGCGATCCTTACCGACACCTTCCCAAAATACGCTGCACTTCCACAATTATTTAATATTTATTATCTAAAAAGTCGATGAGTTATTAAATATTTTGGTGTTTTTGTTTCGATCTAAAAGACATATCTCTTTTACCTAAATATCGCCAAATAATACCAACAGAATGGACTGAATACGAAAAAAAAAACGAGTTGTCAATTTGACACATATGTGTTCTCAATACGCAAGAAACGAACGTCCGATATATTTACCTATTAAATTATTAAATAACCTTACCAAATCGCAATAATTTAAAACACATAAATTATATTAAATAAGTTAAATGCACACCTAATTGAGATACACAATACAATTAATTGCACGTACACTAAATTAATGTGTAAATCTAGAACAAATAATATAGAAAAATTATCATTGACATATCGCCAACATCAATTTGACTCCAACTATTCTACAATTACTTAACCACCGTCCACAATGACTAGAATAGTTGAATTATTTATGCTGAGACAAAACAACACAAAACACAACAACTATTAACCTAAAGACGGTACTACAATAGAATAATATTAATAATTAATTATCTCAAAACTTGTGCTTCACTCCCACTATGCTCAAAGTTTTGCAAACCGTTCAATTTGTTAAAATTAAAATTAAACATTTACGCGAAACGGAACGGAAAGATAAAGAAAAGACATCTGTCAACTTGACATTTGACGTGGCGCCAATGACAATAATGACGTTACTTTTCTTAATCCTTCACCGAACGTCTAGTTTCGAAAAAGGTAACTCTCAATTTTTCTAAATTAATACAAATATATCTAATAATTAAACGCATTAAGACTAAAATCGAATGTTAAGCATTTAAGTTGGATCAAATTAAGCAATTTAGTAATTTTTAAAGAAACGCGAAAGTGGCTATTCGGTCAAACAAGTTGACAATAAATCGTAAACAAACCGGTCGGATTGTAAACCACGAAGATGCGATTCCGACATCTCTCCGAGTTATTTATTTAATATATTTTTATTAAATTACTGGCTATCAGTTATTGCACGTTTTACATTTATAATAAATATATAAATACTTGTAAATTTTTAATCTCCATCTTTGGTATGTAATGAGTACCTATTAGTTATTAGTTAATATCTTGAAATGTTTACAAAACTGTTTTTACATATATTAAGTATATATTTTTTTACAAAAATCGTAGGGTCGTTAGGACGGCACGATATTATATCTATTCAAGTTCGATGTTTATTAGGTCTTTTTCGGATTGAAGTTTTGTGGTTGATTGCGTGTGGACGCGGCGAGATACTATTTTATATATTTTTTATCTATTTACAAATTTCCATTTAAACTAAGACAATTAAAGCCTACTTCGAATAGACGCAGGGTCGCATCCATACATTATTTATAATAGCAGGTACCGATCATATGTTTAGACGTCGATTATGCGCGACATCGTTATGAACTAGCATGCACCATTGTTCCTAGCGCAGCGTCGGCTCGCTCCTACGCGACCTATCCCGGCCGCCCGGGGCTCGAACATCCCACCCCACCCCACCCCACGCTGCCCCACCCCGCTTCCGACACACCCCGCCCGCCCCCGACGACTACGCTGCATCGATTTTCCTATCTTCCTGTGATTGCGTTACCGAATGTCACCATTCAAGACAGCGCAAAACTTGTCAAAAAGTACTAAACCTACTCGGTGAACGCTTGACCGTGTTTCGCCCGAACATCCGCTAACACATCCGCCAACACAACCCACCGCCACGCCAGGCGGAGACGTCGCTCTCTTCGATCTTTCGAGTTTTATTTTAAAATTTTATCAAAACCTATCACAGTTTTTGATTAGTTCTCATCCTTAATTAGATTAATATATGATTAAAATATACGTATAGATAATATATATTTTCCAATCTTTAACAATAACACTATTAAATGCTCGTCTCCGCGGAGACCGGGCCCGTATGGAAGCGATTGGCATCGCCGTGTTTTGGCAATATTGATCCGAGACCGACGTGGATATGACGCCCGAATGGAGCATAGCATAAAGCTATTATTGCTAATTATTTTATTTATAATCGAAAACTATTTCTCGATAACCACAACCTTTCATAAGCGAAGTCGATTGTCACAATGTTATTGACTATTTAATATGTTTGGTTGTCCGATTAGCATTTGATGCCTCCATCTTAACTTATTATTGCGCGCTCCGCTCCGTCCGCCGCCCGCCATCGCGCGGACATGCGCGAGTCTTCCGCCATTTTGATTTCCGTAACACTTAACCCAGTTCTGGGAAAATGGCGATCGGCGAACAAAGAGCCGTTGAGCTTATCGATTACATTACAAATTACATACAAAATGACCGCGCGGGTCGTCTAATCAGGAAGACACGTTGAGTCGCTGATGTGTCGTGGCTCTGCTCGAGTATGTAGTGTATGGGTGCGCGCCTGCGGTGCCGTCCTATCGCGGGCTAGGCCGTCGTCGACGATTTAGATCGTCTTGATTTTGTTCGTCTTGAAACTGACCTGCAGCACTCTGTTCCCGAGCGTGTAGCCGTTCAGTGACTGAATGGCGACCACGGCTTCGTCGTAGTTCGTCATGGTGATGAAGCCGTAGCCTTTGCACTTGTTCGTCTGTAGGTCGCGTATCACCTTCACGCTCTGGACGGCACCGAAGGGTCCAAACAGCTGCCAGAGCACGTTCTCCTCCGTTTCCGGGGCGAGGTTGTAAACAAAAATGCACCATTCCGAGCCGACCGCGCCCGGCAGGACTCCGCCGAGCAGCTCGCCGGCCAGCGGGCTGTACCGCTGCAGACCTTTGTTAATAGCCAGGAGAGACTTGCCTGAGCTGAAGCGGCCCAGCGGGGCCGGGAAGCGCAGCGCCGCCGGCAGGTATGCGGCCAGAGGGGCCAGCGCCTTCCCGTTATTGCTCGGGTTATTCGCAAACTTCACAGTTATCGGCTCCGATGCTCCCTTAGGCACAGTTCCATTCAACTCCTGTATGGCTCGTTCCGCTTCCACGCGTTGGTCGAATCGGATAAAACCGACGCCTTTAGACAGGCCTTGCTCCCCGCCGGTAAAAGGCCGGCCGCCTGAGTTCTCACAGAGTATTCTCGAAGTAATGATGCGACCGTACGGGCTGAAGAGGCGCTCGAGTTCTTGCTGTGTCATCGTTTTGGGCAGGCCCGATACGTAGAGGTTGGCGCCTTTGATGGCTTCGCTGCTCGGGCGAGCGTACGATACCTTGATAGTCTTGTTCTGTAAGCGGAGGCCGTTGAGGGTGGCGATGGCCTTCTCGGCGTCTTCGGGGCGGTGGTAGTTGACGAAGGCGTAGCCGAGGCTCTGGCCGCCGCCGTGCAGCGCGTGGTTGAGCGCGTCCGGGAACGCCGCGCCCTTGTTGCGGATCAGCTTGCACGACTCCACCTCCCCGATGCTCGAGAACAGGCTCCTGATCTCCTCCTGCGTCATGCTCTGGGGCAGGTAGTTGATGATCAGGTTGGTCTTGGACTCTTCGCCGGAGCCGTTCTGTTGTTCACTGTCGCCCTTCGACATGGTGGCTTAAATCATAAACGGAAACGAACGAAAGGGAAATAAAACGCGGTAAAATAAAATACGGCACGTCCGTTACGGCGGCCCGCGAGAGGGATTATGAGGGTTGGAGCGGCGCAGGGGTGCGCATGTCCGCGCTATCGATCTGCCTTACATAACCCCGTTCGTTCACCCTCCCAGTTGGTATAGTGTCCGAAAAAACCAGATACAACGGGGCGGCATCGATCTCGAGCCCTGGGAATGTGCGCGCCATTCCGAAACGTGATAAGCGACGTGATTTGGGATAATGAGCCTTGCCGGCTGAGACAAAGGATATTAACACCCTCCCGACCTAAAAACAGCTCAGTTCTTGATATTCCGTGTAATATGACCTGGAAGATTACTAGAGCGCCCCTGTAGTTTACGGTACTAATAGATAGAACAATTATATCATTTTCTTAACTGTGCCAAATCTTTTTGGCACGTTTCTCTTTAAATAGTAACTACTACAAACCTTAACTCTTAGAGAATAGTATTTTATACGATAAAGTAATATTTTTAATGTATTTTATTAATTAATAATGAATGAATTTTCCCCTCTGACTCTGAGTTCGTCAACATAGCATATCCGCCCCAACAAACATTTGCCTATAAATATTTGCATCGGGAATTCGGTTCGAGGTATAAAATTAATTCCTTAATATGAAATGGTTCGCATATAACGAAATAAATTCATAGGGTAAATTTTACATAAATTTAGGATATAACCGTTATTCTTATTTATTATAAGTTATTTGAAACTAATTCAATTCTAAACGCATTACCAATCTATACTTGACACTTACTGCTTTCGATGGTAATAACTTTTCTCATGATAACTAAGTAATAAAATATTTTAAATCCATAGGTACTAATATTATGAATGTGAAAGTGTGTTTGTTTGTCCTTCCTTCACGCCGTACCTAAGTAATCAATCGACCTGATTTTTGGCATACAGTTAGTTGAAAAGATGGAGAGTAACACAGGCTACTTTTGGTCCTAAAAAACATCAAGTTCCCAAAGGAGATTACTGGAACATTTGTATGTGTACACCAAATATCGTCCATATACATATAACCTTATAAAGCAACGAATCGACTTGATTTTTGGCATATAGTTGAAAGGATTGAGAATAACATGACACAATACATGATTGATGTCTTTTTCTTCCTGACAAAAATTTTCTAATTCCACGCGAGCGAAGCCGCGGGTAAAAGCTAGTTCTAGAATAAGTAACAAAAGTACAAGACAAATGAGAATATATTACTTTCAGAGATATAAGGGTTACCAAATGTGTCCAGTTCTTCCAAAAATATATTTATGTAACTAAACTACATATATTTACACTTGAATCGTCATATATCGTTAGGTATTACATAATATATAAAATATTACGAATAAAACAGTTTGTACGCCCTTAAGACCGTATTTAGGGCAAGCCTCTTAAAGGGAAATCTAGAACATCTTAGTAATTTAAATTCAGAGTATGAAGCTCTTTTGAGAAATTTTACTACGATAACAGCTGTGTAGATACAACGTTTTTTATATTCCGTGTTACTAAATATGTGTCATAATTAAAATGATGTCAGCTTTTGAATAGGCCATAACAGTTTATCCTAAAATGTTCGTATTTATAGTAACATCAATTAGTTCGGGCTAGCTACTAGACTTCTTATTCTATCCTATTGGGCTTAGTACAAACTAGTGTGAACTAGACTAAGCCGATTTGTCCTAAAATCAGGTTTTGCCGGTAACATATATTGAAGCAATCTCTATCTTTTTACCCGACTGCGCGCCGCTAAGGAGGTTAATGTATTCATCAGTCTATGTATGTATGTATGTTTGTTCCTTTGAAGCTCTATACAGACTAAACGCCTGGGCCGATCACCGTTTTCTCTTACTCCTGCGAATGTCACTAAATACATGGAATTCATAAAAAATCAAAATGGCGACTGTAGGACGCCATATTGTGAAAATGAAAAAAAAAATAAAATCATCAAAATATATCAAGTGGGGTATTGTTGAATAGGGATTTTAAAACTATTAAAAAAACAAACGCACGAAAATCGGTAACGCTGTTTTAGAGTTTTTAGCATACATACGGACAGACAGAATAAAGCGACTTTGTAATATACTATGTAATGATAATAGTATACATAAATCATCCGTTAAACCTAAGTCTTAAGTAATATAAGTCAAGTTAGGTGAGCTTATGTTACAGGTCTCGGGGTCGTTCGGAATTGGAATATTCGGGTTAAGTGAAGTTACGTGACTTAACTGACCTTTACGGTTTAACTTAGCAGTTAGTGTTCATTATCACAGTTACAATATTGACTATTTTTTAAAGATTTTTTTTTATAAATTTCAATTTAAGTTAATTTAAAGATTTGTCATTTGTTAATTAGAAATGCGACCTTATTGCCAACTAGCAGTTTCTTTAACATTCATTTATTTATAAATACGATACACCTATGGATGTTCACTAGTTTTCACTCTAAAAGTACTGGATCGATTTTGATGAAACTTTACGATAATATCATAAGACGATTTTAACGATCCTTTTCTTGTAGAAAGGGTCTTGGTCTTCGACATCAAGACGCTTTATCGCATAATAGTTATCAAAATATAAACAAGAAAAAATTTTTCGCCTTATGTTCAACTGGGCTAAAGAGTCTTAACATCTGATGACTCAAAGTGGGGAGCGTCGGTGGGCGTAGTGCACGGGCCCGGAGTTGGGCTTTATAGCAAAGTTCCGGGTAGCACTGCATTGGCTATGGGCTGGCGTTACTCTTACCATCAGGAGTGCGTTCAGCTCGTCTCCCCTCTTCATATTATAAAAAAAAAACTACGCATTTTTAATTCTACTTCTTAACTTAAAAAAATTTTCATAGTTATAAATTATAATGTTATGAATTTTTTATTTTTTATTTAGTAAAGTAAATAGAGTTATTTACTTAATAAATAAAATAGTACATTTTCTACATAGTCTATTTATTATGAAAACATTCTAATGAATTGATAGCATTTATTCATAGCAAGATAAAAATAACCTTCCTTCGACGCTCCTACAGAGTTTAATAAGCACTCTAGGGCTGTGATTTGCAAGTTAAATTGCTGGAGAGCTTCAATTTTTACTAGGGTTGCCACAAAGTGAGTTTTAATCAGAGATGAAGGATATGAAATTTCGGATACGGATATAGGAATTATTATTATTATACTGGATACGGTAACGGATAGGGTCAAGACCCTATATAAAAGTAGCCTATATATGCTACTTTTTAACTGAAAAAAACGTTATAAAGGGGAAGGGGGGGTCAAAGTTTATATGGAAGTCTACGCGGACGGAGTCGCGGGCTACAGCACAGCTAGTAACATAATATGCGATTCAGGACTCAGCGTATTATAAGAGATCATTTTAAGTTTAGTATTTAAAAGAGACATATTAAGAACTAGCTGTGCCCGCGACTTCGCCCGCGTCGAAAATGGGCGTGACTTTGGGCAGCATATTTAAAAATGCCTAACCCGCGCCAACAGTTCAGCAAGTTCAACGCGATTCTTTAAATTGCCATAACTTTTTTATTTATCAACCGATTGACATGAATTAAACACTAAATATTACGTGAAGCTTACCACAATAAATCATTGAAAACCCCATCTAGATAGGATAAGCCGTTTCTGAGATTAGCGTGCACAAACAAACAGACAAACAGACATAAATCCAATTCCAAAAATCATTGTTTTGGGTTTATTGCGTTAATAAAGGTCTCCTATAATATTTTTCTCATATATCTTCCATGTACAAACAGCGACTCGTTACGTTTTTATTATATGTTTAGATGAGTGAGGTAAGGATGTTATATAAAAAAACTATAAGACAGGATTTATTAATTCCGTTGGAGTAACCCTGGCAACATTAAAACCATTTGTATGCTAATAACAGCGCCTAACTGGACTATGTTTATGTTACAAAATTGCATTCTCATATCAGAGGTAAGTTATTTTTACTGCAGGTACCTACCTATAGAACTATAGTTTATTTATTAACTTATTTAGAGATACCAACAGCTTTACACACAAACAAACATTTCACTGTATAAAATTAAAAAATTAAAAACGCCGACTGCGTAAAAAGTGAACCAAATAAAAATAAAACCGAAATGAAAAGACAAAAACAAGTACTGCAATATGGAACTATGAAGAATAACTATCAAGGTAATTAAATAAAAAAGAAGTCTATAGAAACTTAGACAGTCGGGGTCTATTAAATTCAACTCCAATAATTGGAAATAGAATAGTTTTGTGAGCCATAGATTTTAATGGGTCCCATGTCTTTAGTGACATTCGCAGAACTAAAAGAAATCGTTTGACGTATGAATCATAAAAATCGGCCCAGGCGTTTAGTCTGTATAGTGCTTCAAAGGAACTAACATACATACATACATAGACTGATGTATATCACATAGACACATAACCCTCCTTTGCGGCGCGCAGTCGGGTAAAAAACACTGGTATGTAAAGCCAGTTACAGGCATATACAATATTCACACATACAACTATTACATGTTAATGTTTTACCACTTTAGAATTTAACTATTACTAACTTGTACAATAAAAAGATGTTAACAATAATTATAAAATTTATAATAGCAATAGATAACGTCATAACTTATGAGCAGAGAAAATTGCTTATCATCTTGTTTTTTAAACCAGAACACGTATCAGAAAAAATGTCAATGCTACATACAACATTTGTAAAGTTTGTTTAAAAAAAAATAACTTATACCTTGTTAAGGACTAATAACTAGACTGGACTATTAATAATATTACTAGGATTATCTATAGCCACCTGATACATTGAAAACTATTTTAGTGAATGGGAGCAGTGATCAATAGGCACCCTTATTAGGGTGGTTACGGACAGACAGGACAGGTGAATAGGGTTGTTTTGTAAGGGATGATTTGATTGCATTTTGCTATTTCATTTTCTATAGCAATATTTTAATGAATAAAGTCTTTTTGTATTTATTTTTTCTTCATAACATGAACAGAGAAAAGTACAGTATCACTAGCCGTGCATCACGGTTTTCCCCGCGTAGGTCCTGTTCCCGGAACGATACCAGGATGTAAAGTATCTAATGTGTTAATCCAGGGTATTATCTATCTTTATACCAAAATTCAACTAAATCGGTCCAGCCGTTTTTGCGTGAAAGAATAACAAAGATACATCCGTAAATACATTCTCGCAAACATTTATAATATTACATAATATAGAACAGGATATTTACGTAGGCAGGTGAAACTTGCTTGCTTACTTGATTTAAATAATCGTTGGGACTAAAAACTGGCTTTCCATAGGTTAATAACTACATTTGTAATTAATAAGTGTTATAGGCTTCTGAAAAAATTGTTATGTGCAGACGAAACCGTACAACAAGGCTAGCGAATCGTTTTTAAAGCTATGATAGTTAAAGTCTATTAGATTCGCGAAGTTAGATGTAAATTCGTTCAGTATCGATATTCGGCCGGTCGTTGACCCGTGGGGCGAGGGTGCCCACCCCGCTACGTCTCCATGTTGTGACGTCACGCTATTCTATAATCTATTTTATCTGTGCAATATCACGTTTATAAATATTGCGAAATGGCTGTTCCCGCGCGAAATGTGATCTGTAACGCCGATAAATAATATCGTCCATTGTTAAAATAATTAAAAAAATCACTTCCAAAAATTTCATTTAGACTGATTGAGATTGTGACTTTTACTGTATGCATGATTTTGAATTTGACTTTCACTTTGACTATGACTTTGACTTTGACTTTGACTTTGACTTTGATTCGACTTCGACTTCAATTAGGACTTCGACTTTGAACTTTGTACCCTAGAATTTGATTTTGACTGTATCTTTAATTTTAATTTTGACTTTGACTTTATTATCACACGTATCTCTACAAAAATATATCTAAGAACTGCATTTCTTTAGCCCATACGGAATATGAATAGTAAAAAAAATGTAAGCCTTTTATAAGGGAAACGAATGCCCCTCGCGGGCAGCGAAAAATCTCCCAACAAAACCTCAAACAAGATCGAACTATATTACCAAAGCATAAAGATCATTTTTCCATAAACCTTAATAAAAAATACAAAGCAATTTATGTTCTCCCTAAAGCTTTTAGTTAAGGTTCATTTTTCGTTAGCCTACATTTTAGTTAAGACAGATTGACCGGAATTTTAAGCCTAAGCCTAGCTTATTAGATCATATACAAGTCTAGATTTTTAAAATAGATATAAACTTTCATGCTGTATTTCTTCAATAGACATATAATATATTATTTCTGTCTTGTCCTTTTTAACCGACTTCAAAAAAAGAAGGAAGTTCTCAATTCGTCTGTATATATATATTTTTTTTTTGACAAATAAAACAATAACTGTTAGTTTGGTTAAATCGATACTGTATAGATTGTAGAAGCATTTACTTGGTACCGACTTCTAAATTATAAAATAACTATTAAATAATTTCGATATACTAAATAAAAATGCGTATTACTTTGTGGAAAGCAAATTTATTTTTTGCTTTTTAGTTTGAAGTCGGTTTATTTTTTGTTAAAAAATATTTTATTGATATTAGTAATGCAAAATTTACTCTTTTTGTCTGTCTGTGAATTATGTCTAAAACGTGGTACTGATTTTGATAAAGTTTATGTTGGATGTAGTACGTACTTTCGAAGGAAGATAGGGTACTTGTATCTGTTTTAAAAAGAAGTTTCGAGAGAAAGGAATGACGGTGTTGTAAATAACGTAATTTTATTAGATTCATTTAAATATGTAAGAAAATCTTGGAATCTTAATTTGACCCACTTCCCGGTCTTTGATTGGGATGACATTTTGCACGCTCTGAGTTCTGATGACAAGATATGACTAGCTAAGAAATGTCATCACAAATCCAATATGGCGGCCTCCCCAAGATGGCGAACTGGCCGTTACAAATGCACTTCCATGATATGGGTATCAAATGAAAGCTGTCAGTAATACGAAAAAAATAACCACGTGATTAAAATCCAATATGGCGGGCGTCCAAGATTTCAATCATAAAGCGTTTTACATTTTGAAACTATTATATATTATTAACATAAATCTATGCAATATTTAAAAGAAACATGTTAGTAATCATATTTAATATAGCCATTAAAATACAAAATCAGGGAAAATGCTAAGAACGGGTAACACCGCGGCATATAACTAGTATATAATTATTAAACTCCAAGAACACGTGTCACTTATGGTTGAATAACAATGCCCCAGTCATACTCGCGTTATAATCCCGAAGAGATTTTTATCTTCATACGAACTGCTGTATAAATTTTGGCACGCGCGGGTTAAAGCTCCACAAACATAGAAATGGATTTTATTTTATATTTATACTAGCGATCCGCTTCGGCTTCGTTCGCATTTATTATGCCAGCTATCCTATCTTTTAAGTTGGATCCTGCATTTTTGCAAATTTAATTTTAAAACAGTTTAGTAGTTTAGGAGTCAACCGCGGACAAACAACTTATTATTATATACAATTAATTTATATATATTAAGATTAATTTAATGAGTTTATAATATTAAGCAAAATTCCTCGAACTTGCAACGTATAAACTGTACTACAATATTTGTTAAATAAAGGTCGTTCAAAACAGATATTGATCATCAGATCCATCGATTGGCAAGATCTTTTTTTTAATCTTTATTTTTTTTATGAATTTTAGCCATACAGTCATGTCAGTTTCATTATCAAAAACAAAACAATTATTACAACTTATTTAAATATGTCAATCAAAAACCTAAATAAAAATTTTGCTTGGCTTGATGCCGGATGGGCAGATCTTGTGACCAAGTGATCCCGAAAATAGCTAGATAGTGAAATTGTAATTTTATTTTACCCGCGTAGTTCCAGTTCCCGGGATACAAAGTATCTTATTTGTTTTTCCAGTTTCCACCTATAATTGCTTTAATTTCAACTAAATCAGTCCAACGGCAACCGTTTTGCGCGAAAGAATAACAAACATTAAAACAATTTTATTACAATTCCTTCACTCATTAATTGAAAAGAACTTCGTTCCATTCGGGTGTCCTTTAACACCTCTTACGATTTTATGTATAAAAAAAATTCGCTTTAAATAAAAGTCCCTTCCATAGTAGTTATGACCAATTTGCGCATTCATAATTAGTTGGCGTAGTGTTTTATCTCGCGTCCGCTCGGGGTGGCCACCCCTTACACCAGGAGACTTGCAATACAAGCTTCGCCTCTCGGTTTTGCTTACGTTTTAGTAGGTCGAAGTTTGCGGAACCAGTAAACTGTTCTGTTTTACACAATATAAAATGTAGTTTCAAAATTAAGAAATAATACAAAGTATAAATATTGAAAGTTTCAAATCGGTTTATTTCTCTCAAAACGGTACTTATTAAATAATATACCTACGTTAGCTTTTCATATTTAAAACTTAATATATTACCTACTATTATCATCAATATACCTATTATCTTTATAAGTATCAGTTAAAATGTTAAACATTATCAGTAGTTACTTAAATTTGTATCAAAATACAATAGCAATTTGAATTCAAATAAGAAATAAATCAGAATAGATAATAAAAACTAAAACTGAAGTATCCCTAAATCAAATTTTAATTGTATACAGTTAGGAATATTTTGTATCTAACGCAAAGCAAATTGAAACATTTTTTTTGTATTTATAAAAAAAAACTGACTTATTATTTCATATAAATCATGTAAAAACATCTCTTAGCCTATAAGGGTTGCAACCCTTCATTAGCATTTTAAAACGGGGGCTACTTGATAAAATTATACCCCTATATACTCTTCTCATGAATAACGACCCTATTCTCTTAATTTAAGGTTCAAATTATGTTAAAGGAAGTCAGATGTATATCGGATCACGCTTGACCGGTCGCCATATGGTCAGATTGTGTCAGATTGTATTGTGAATTTCTTTTGTCAAAGTTAAGTGCGCCTGTCAAATGGCAAAGTTAGTCAGATTTATGTAGCATTGTATCCGATTATTGTTATAATATAAAAAAAATGCTGTACGGTCTATGTATTCAAAATAATTCAAAATAGTTGACTCTCATGATAATGCTAGAATTCTTTGTTGTAGAACCTATTTGGTTCAAAACTCTTTTCTAAATGTCACCTTTGAACTGGGTCATTATTACTTTTTTATTATAGTATTATTTTTTAAAATCGCTTCAATAGTTTTAGCGTTATAAAGAACACACACATTCACACAGACATACTTTCAAAATCATTACATTTCGTTTTGGCTTTACTATAGTTTGGCATAAAAAGCTGCGTTCAAAGAAATATATCTCAAACAGTAACATGCGTCTTAACCTAGTTTTTAACTATATGCACTACATTTATTTATAGATCGGTAACTAACCCTAGATGAATGCACTTTTGGCAAGCCTCGCTTCCTCGACGCTTACGACACAAACCACCTTTACTCTAAAATAAACCCTATGACTACCACAATAAGTTCAATTTCCTCTACCACAAAACACGCTGACATTTTCTAGTATATACATACGAAAATCTCAAGACAAGAATAACGAATGACACACAATTCGATTAGACGTAATTCGATTTTAGAAATGTTAGGACGTTTCTTATTAACGATATAAGTTTGGGTTTCTTAGATCAGTTTAACTACAATGAATAGCAAGAAAAGTAAGAAACATCGACCTAAAACTGACGTACCGTCGCCGCAAAATGTAGAAGTTAGTGGTATAAGTGAAAATTTACAAACAGGTGGTGATGAAATAAAAAGCGACGACAAAATATCTTGTGATGAAAAAGATAGTGCTCATGTGATTGCTATGGAAAGTGTTGTTCAAGCTACGCCAGTACTAATAGAGGAGAATACGAGCCTTGAAGAACCAGTGAAGCCGAAAAGAAAGAAAGGTAAAAAGAAGAAGCAAGAAGAGTTCGATGATCAGAAAGAAACTAATGCGGAACAGGAACCTGTAAGTCAAGCTACAGCTCTATTAGATGTTCCAGTACTAGATGCAGCTGTGAGTGATACGGAAAGTGTAACAAAACCTAAAACTCGCAAAAAGAAGAATAAAAATAAGAAATCCGTTGAAACCCATGACAGCGAAGTTAAAACAGAAGAAAACTTAACGAAGAATTTAGACATTGAAACATCAGAAGCAAGAGTTGAGGTAACACCAAGTCCAGAACCTAAAGCTAAGAAGAAGAATAAGAAAAAGAAGCATCACTCTGAGTCCGAAAATATTGAATGCACTTCAGCGTTTCAGCAAATATTAGATACCAGTGAGGCAGAAGATGAAGTTCTTTCACCTGATAATAATACTGAAGCTGTACCTGAAAACAAAAAAGAAGAGAGTTACGATGAATTAGACACAACACAACCGGCTAAAAGCAAAAAGAAAAATAAGAAGCACAAGAAACAATCACACATAGATGATGATGATTATAAACCACAGGAGAAGTGTAAGGAAAAAGATTCCAGGACAGAAGAACAGGAACTCATTGCAAGTGAAAAGCCCATAGAAGTGATTGAAGAATCGACGCCAAAACCAAAGGCAGTCATCGCTAAACCAGTGGATAAAAAACGTAGGAAGAAAAATATTTCCATGTCATCTAATGATGACGGTAGCAAATTTGACGATAATAAAGACTTAATAGACGTACAAGTTCCCATAAGTGCGAGCACTGAACAGGTTGACTCTGAAAAATTAATTCACCCTTTAGAAAAAACTAAAGAAGCGGTAAAAGAAACATATACTACTACTAGTCAACACACAGAAGACAAAAAGGATATAGAGGATCAACAAAACATTAAAAATATACAGCAGCATCAAACTGTAATAATTAATGAACCAGAACTTCCATTTACAGAAGTGAGACCTTCAAGAAAGAAGAAGCGTTCCTCAAAGTCTACGTCAGAGCAGAATTATGGAATTAAGCCATCAGAAAACGTCACTATACAAATACAAAAGGAAGAATGTATCGTAGACACAAACATAACGCCTGACTTCATTCAGCATCCACGTTCAAGCAGTCAACAGCAGTGCGATAATAATAATAATACGATTATACAAGAAATAAATACACCAGATGAAGTAAGGTTAGGCATCCCTTTCTTAATGTCCGTACCAGTAATACAGGGCTCAGGAGAATCACCAGAGGTAAGATCGCAAGTTGACCCATTAGATATAGAAGTTACTGAACTAAATATAAACAAACCAACTGAAAAAGAAAGTCCTGCTTTTGAATCAGGAATTAAAGAAACGCCTCTAATGGAAGAGCTAAAACAATCTATCGAGAAATCGTTGGCTGAGTTGACAGCTCTCGAAAAAGCTGATATTGAAATAGAAAAGCAGTTTTTATTGAAAGGTAAACTTGATGATGTACCAATAAAAATTACTGAAGATATTGTATTAATTAAAGAGACTGAAAATAAAAATGATAAGCCAATTTTAGATATACTACCTGATCCTATAAGCAAACCAGTTGATACTCCAGTAACAGAGCAAGCAGAAACTATTCCCGAAACAGTTAAACAAACTGAAATGACCGTTGAAACAAAAGAAAAAGTAGAAAGCTGTGAACCTCCCATATGTCCATCTAGAACTGATAAGAAAGGCAAGTCCAAAAAAAGAGGAAAGAAATCTTCTGAACAAGTTGTAAGCTCAACGACTCAAAGTAACACTGCGACAACTGCGGTTGCTACTGATACTAGCAATACAACTCAAGAGAAGTCTAAAGATAAACAAAAGAAACCGGAAAATACAAAAGAAAAGGGTAAGCAACAGACTTTGGGAAATGAACAAGATTCAACACAAAACTCTAATGTGTATGAAGCTTACTATGAACCTATAGAAAATTTCGAAGACGCTTTGACATCAAGTACTGAAGATGTAAATCAAACCTTTGAAATGATCGCTAAAGAAGCAAGCGAAAGGAAAACGTCACCAAAGCCGCTTACCAAACCTGAAATAAGTATCACAGAACCTGAAGAAGACAAGAAACCAAAAAACGAGAACCCAGTTTCGCCGCCAAAAAACTTATTAGGCCATCCCAACATTCCTGTACAATCGAATAAAGCTGATTATAAAAAGGAGAAAGATAAACCGCCGAACTCGATGTCAGCCAAAGTAAAAATAAAAGACTCGGTCGAAGTTGAAAAACCTAACAAAAATAAAGAATCTAAAACTTTGGAAAATACTACAAAGCAAAATTCAGTAGCATCAAACACTTGCAGAGTAAACGAAGATGATGAGTTCGTTTACAAATATAGTTTTCGAAAAGTGTTTCTGCCAAATATATGTCACGTTTGCAACAAGGACTTGGTTCAAAGGATTCCGTGCAAATTTTGTAATTTAGTGTTTTACTGCTCTAAAAAGCACAAAGACGAAGATTGGTCGAAACATCAGAGCTTATGTTTTGCCGTGTGTACCATTACACATTTAAAAGGTATTTTACTGACACATTTAAATTAACGCATCTTTTTAATCCAATTAAAAGTGTCCTCTTTGTTAAGCCTTTTGATTAAGTTAAGCAAACAATTTCCTTTTACATAAAAAATAATGAAGTCTACTAGGTTGTACATTAATTGAATAATTAATTATTTGATAATCTATTCATGTAAACCTCTATATTAAATATCAAAACTATAACCCTTATTAAAACATCAAAATAATAACAGTGCATTATTACGATGAAAATTCCTTAATCATTTTTTGCAGACCAAAAATTTATCTACGGCAACGCCAAGAACGTAACAGGACAGGATTACCGCTTACTTCGGATGCAGATGATAATGTCTGGTGAGAAAATGCTCAAACGCAAGCTGGTACCATGGGAGCAAGAAGCTCTCCTGTATCCAAGAATCTGTTCTGATAGTGGGTGCAGAGAATGGAAACAAATCCTTCTAAGTGACTGTGAAGGTTGTAGGCAGGTAAGGCTTTTGACAGTTCTTCGATTTTAGTATTTGCGCTTGAGTTTATTTCCTTCAAAAGGTTTTATATAACATAGTTGACAAACGATCAGGCGAGCCACCTGATGGAAAGTGGTCATCGCCGCCCGTGTACGCTCGAAGAGCTTTATAGCTCTTTAGTAGGTTGCTGACCTTTTGAAAAGATGTGAAATGGTATATTTTTGAAACCTTTGACTTTGAACTGATGTTCTGTAAACGTAATTATGCTCCTAGATCCTTAAAACAGAAATCCACAAACATACAAACTTTTAATGGCACAATCTCGACTATCAAAAGAAAATGTAGTCCACGTTTTTTAAAAACCTTAACTCATTTTAGGTGGCATTTTGCCTCGACCACCCGGAGCACTTACCACCATCCCACAAGCGATGGTGTAAGTCATATGCCTTGTACCATAAGCTGGTGACAGAACAGCTATCTAGAGGGAGGTTAGAACCAAAACTACCCAACAAAATGTTGACAAAGCAGTTCGAAATGCCTGAGAAAATAAATGAGGTGCTTGCTGCGTTGTTCGAAGGGAAGGCTGGTAAGTTGTATGTTTTAAGGTAAGGTATAGGTCGCGTCAATTATGTTTAGCGCTGGACGAGAATAGCTGCGCATTGGTAGAATCGCGCTCGTAATTGACGTATTGACAACACGACTGGGCCTACGGACTACCAATCAACGCTCGCGCACCCGACGATCACGCGCCCCGCGCGTCGCGCCGTTACCTCGATACCTTATTTTTGACTTTGAGGTTTCGTTCGATTCTACCGATGCGCAGCTATTATCGTCCAGCGCTAAACATTCGTGATGCGATCTATACTAGTAATATTATTATACACACTTCGTTAACTATAATTATTGACCTATTTGTTACTCAGATACCCAAATAAAAGTATAAATCACTCATCAATTACTCTACTCTTGGAGATATTCCAACAGAACTAATTACATTAAATGTCTTTCGTTTTTAATAACACGAGAGCTCAACTATACACATAAATAAAATTCATGTGTCTGTTCGTAACGTTGAAATTACCGCTTTCTAATTAAGAACTATATGTTGCCCTCGACTCTGTCCCCGTTGATTTCTTTTTCCATTATTTCTTCGCTCCTATTAGTCTCAGCGTGATGTTATGTAGCCTAAAGCCTTTCTCGATAGATTGTCTATTGAATAAAAAATATTTTTTTCATTTCGAACCAGCAGTTCCTGAGATAAGCGCGTTCAAACAAACAAACAAACTCTTCAGTTTTATATATTATTTTTATTTTATTTTATTTAAATAAAATTTATTTTTCTAATTTTAGTCTGTTTGTTTGTTCCGACTAACTTATGAAATAGCCAGTCCGATTTTAAGTAAGCTTATTGGCAGGAAGCTAATGTAAAATAAGAAGTTACTTTGGCTATCCTTATTAGAAGAATTCTTTCAGAGTTTCGAAGTATTATTATCGAGGGATATAATAGTATTATCGGGGATACTCTTTAGTATTCGTGAGTTACGGCCAAATACTCATACGCAAATTTAATTTAAGCACGCCTTAAGACTCGTAATTTTGACAGAATTGTATGACGAACTGTCAGATAGGACCGGTTTAAGTTGTACTTAAATTTAAGTTGTGCTTTAACACCGTATAATAACTGAACTCAAGCCGTACGTTTGTTTGAAAGAGTTTATCTTTGCAATAACTAATCATTAATTAATAACCAGAACAGTCAGTGGTTCGGCTGGTCCAGGATTTCCTGGTTCAGAGGAAGGTTACATCATTCCTCCACACGTGAATAATGTTTCCTTGAAAATGAAAATGATCATAATTTATTCATTTAAATCACATTGTGATATTTATGAACGTCAAAACTAAAAAAATAGATCAATACAGACATGCTTCACACACATACAATCTGCTTTGTCCAATGCATTACGATATCGCAAAAAAATATAAAATAATTTTGCCGTCTGTCTCTTTCATATTTCAGATATGAGTGACATTCAATACGCAACGTTAACTCAAATCGCCTCAGCTCCTCTGACCACCGCCTATTGCTACCAACTCTCTAGAAAACACCTCAATGGAGTGTCCAAGGTATGTTTAAACTTAGTACAAAGCTATCAAAGCCTTATTTGAGAAGTTCTCTTAAGGACTGATTTTGATAGATGTACATACATATAAATATACCATTATAGAATTGTTTTTGCTCAATCGATTTTAATGAATGAGATATCAATTAATATTTTTTATAGCCCCGATTAATAGAAGGCAGAAAATTTCTATAAAAAAAATATGAATGTAAAATTCACCACGACAGAAATTAACCTGGATATGTAATCGAGTTATAACTTTAAAATTTAATGAAGTCATTGCATTGGTTCAGTAAATGGGAGTTCCCGGAGGACTATTTGCATTTCTCCTTTCTTTCTTTATAGTATCCTTTAATTTTCCTACTTTGTAAAGCCAGCAAGGCATTCGTGTTTATTAAGACACATATTTATACATATTATAGAGGTGCAAAGTATTATAAATAGTTAACAATTAAATAATAATAATAATAGTATTTCAGGACATTTTTTTACACAGCGCCACCTAGTTCCAAGCTAAGCCGAAACTTATATGGCAACTAGATAACGGAATAAATTACATATACTATTACTATAACTAATAACTATCAATAAGTTAAATTCAAAGTAAAGTCAAAGTCAAACATTATTATTCAACTAAACATATAGTAACACTTTAGAATCGTCATGGTATTACAAAAATCTGTACATTTCAGAGGTCAACCCTCACAATACATATAGTTGGTGCTGAGCTCCAGTTCGAAGCTGATGTTCTGAATAAATGGGAGAAATTCTTTCTTCACCTTCGACCTGATGTCAAGGAACTAAGGGTGGTTCACATTGGCGCTGATCTAAACCCTTCCAATCTGCCGCTGAACTTGCTGAGTAGAGTCAAGTAATAATAATCTTAATACATATTAATTACGTGTCACATTGTTTGTCCTCGATTGAATCGTAAACTGCTGAACTGATTTTAAATTGAATTTGACACCGTGTGTAGTTTGATCCAACTTTAAAGAAAGTATAGCTTACGTCCCGGTTTTGCTCCGGGAACGGGTAAAAGTCAAAAGTATATACGCTATTATAAGCGTGCACATTTATTTTTGGTAATTTTTTTGTTTTTTTTTTTTAAAGATTATGTGAACCGTGCCGTAAGAATAATCGACGCCTGCTTTTTAGTTTCGAAGATAGGAAAAGTTACCTAGATTACTATACGAGCGAGGATTTTGTACTTCCCGATATTGGTAAGAGACACTTTATTTAACTACCCATGCCCCGAGGTTTTGCACGTATCTATTATACACATAAACCTTCCCCTTGAATCAGTCTATCTGATAAAAAAACCCGCATTAAAATCGGTAGCGTAGTTTTAAAGATTTCAGCATAGTTACATAAGCATATAGTCTTCAGTAAACTATATTATCTGAATTAAGTTTTATCTATCTATCTTTTGACGACCGCTTGGCGCAGTGGTAGCTAAACTGCTTTCTGCGCGAACGGTCGTGGGTTCGATCCCCACACCGGAAAAAAACATTTATAATTTACATTTGTATTTTTCTTGGGTCTGAGTGTTGCTATGTATTGTATGTATGTATTTATAAAAGAAAAGCATGTATATTATGTATTTTATTCCGTTATCTAGTTGCCATAACACAAACTCCGATTAGCGCTACCTAACTAGATGGCGCTGTGTACCTAATTAATGTCCTGAAATATTGATTATTTATTTATTTATTTTTTTATCTATCTATCTATAGGGACATAGAAAGCTACATTTTTTTCACTAAGCAGTGATTTTTTTCCAGTGTGTGCCTTCAATCAAAGCATAGACCGAGCATCTGCATACAAGGATAAAGACCCCTGGACAGCCTCATTAAAATGCATTTCCAAGCTAAAGAAACCATTTCTAATAACGTCATATACTATGCAGGAATTAAAGCGAGATGTGTCACGAATACTCAAAACTGCATCTTTCGATGTCATTTCAGAAGCTAAATATAACAACTTTGCCAGTGTACGCCCAGATAGGAATTTTATAACGGACGACGAAATACCTTTGCTGTTTAAAAATTATTGTTTTTCAGTTGTTTGTGGTGCTTAAATGATGGTTATATTTTCTTTATTTACGCTGTAGTTATCCTAAAGTGAAGCTATTTCAAAGTAGACAATTTTGTCTACTTACACATCGTTGCCTCAGTGAATCGTAGAATTTCAGTTTTCCTCATTTATAGGGTAAATTTCTTATAGCGGCAACATTATCGATGGGCTTGTGTGCGTGTCATCGAGTATAAGAACGTGCTGTTAACACTTACATATATACAGTTTTGGCTTCACTTACGCCAATGGGTAAAACCTAATCAATAACCCATCTACTCTTTTTTGTGTAAGAAACATTCTCGTATTTTAATGAATAATCTATACTAATATTATAAAGAAGTAAAGTTTTTGTGTTTGTTAAATTGTAAGGGGTTATCTCGGGATCTACTAAACCGATTTTTAAAATTCTTTCACAAATAGAATGCCACATTATTGCTGAGTGACACAGGCTATATAAAAAACCGAAAAGGATAATTAACATTCTGCCTAACGAAGTGGGCGTGGGTCAGCTCGACTAAAATAATTATATAGAAATTCAGGTGTTAACGAGTAATGCACTAAGCAATACATTTCACTATTCATTTTTTTATTTAAATTTTATAATCATAGTTTTTGTAAGTTAATAAATTGTTGATGCAAAGTTTTCTTTACCTAGTAATGGTTAAGGACATAATTTGTCAATGTCAATGTCAATGTCAATGTGACAGGTAATGTTTTTTGAATAAAAACTTTTTTGAAAAAATTAATTTGTTTTTTTATTTATATTGCGTTCTACGTTTCTACATAAGTCTGGAAAAGTCTTTGTATATTCTCAGAAGGTCTCGTGGGAAATATGTTATTCAGGACAGTGTAGGCGGTACATAGCCTCCTTCAATAGTTTATACGGGGTCTATGACCTTTGAATCCTAAACATAAAATGTTTGGAAAAAATATTACCTATTTTTCTTTATCCTGATTTTTAACCGACTTCAAAAAAGGAGGACATTTCTTTTTGTTTTAAATGGAAAAGAAAAAAAAAACCAAAAATCATCATTCAATAATTATATTTCACAAATTGTACTTCTAATTGTGTTTTCATTACATGCATTTATTTTAAATATCACAGATAAGTTAAAACTTAACGGTAACTTACTTATAACTTAATCATAGTAACGATTAAAATTTAAAATGTATGTACAAAATGTTATGTTACTTGACAATGCACTGGCGTTAACTTAAAGCTAAGTTAGTCAAACGTAAGTTCTTATGTTAATTTTAATAACTATGTTTTCTCGTGGTCTTGAAAATATCTTTTGGTCCAAGTTAAATGGTACAGTCGCATTTTAACCCTCTTTTTATGAAGTAGGTTAAAATAAAACCAAGTATTAAGGTTAGTAGATGTTAATATTTCTTATCAATATTAATAATGGAAGAAAGGAAATATGAAATAGTATATTTTATATTCTCTCAGTATGGTCATAGCTTTAATTTTTTATCTGTAGGAGTGACAGTAGAGTGTTTTAATGTATAGACAGGCAAACAAGCAAAATCTCCGGTGTGGCTAGACAGAAAACATTGAGGTTTTGGTCTGTTCAAGTCAGAAATAACCCATGGTTCATTTCCCCAAGCAATGGTTATGGTATAAGGACTCAAAAACTATTAAAAAGGAGACTTGATTATAGTCGATGGTAGTTTTTTGCTGTGGGCTTCGACAATGTGTTACTAGCCTTTAAAGAAAGAAAAATGAAAATAGAAAGTACTTATAATACAGAAAGAAAAAGATGTAATCTATACTAATATATAAAGCTAAAGAGTTTGTTTGTTTGTTTGTTTGTTTGAACGCGCTAATCTCAGGAACTACTGGTTCGAATTGAAAAATTATTTTTTTTATTGAATAGACAATTTATCGAGGAAGGCTTTAGGCTACATAACATCACGCTACGACTAATAGGAGCGAAGATATAATGGATAATATGGAAAAAACGGGAAAATTATTTATCTTTGATCTTTGGCTTCCTTTGCGTGCGCTGCGAAAACGGTTCAAGATACAAAAATAATATGTATGAAATAATTATACCTCTTTAAATGGTCTAAAAAAAAGTTCACGACAGTACATGTCTATCTTCTAAGATTGACTCACTATAATAATAAAAATAGATCCGACGGGCACGAAGTCGCGAGCAACAGCTAGTAACTAATAAGATATGAGAAAGGAAGGGAAAAAAAGGAAGTTAGCTTTATCTTTCGATCAAACTATGACTCGTAACTTAATTATAATGCTAGTTAAAACTAAAATATTAAATTGTTAGTAAAACACATATATGGTAGATATACCCAATAAAATAATTGGAGTCGTGGAAGAAACAGCCGCGTTCGAGAAGTCATCCTCCTAAACAGAAATATTAAACACATTGAAAAGCTTAACCCCAAAAGCTAAAATAATATTTTTTTAAGCAAATACATAAGATATTTTTTATTATATCATTATTGAAGCAGTTAAATACTTCAAATAATCTTAAAACATAAAATAACCAACATATATATGTTAAAAACCAACCCGAAAATATTGATAGTTAGTGTAAAAGTTCAAAATTACAGATGAAATCATGATGACCTTTCGAAAAATTATATCTAAAACTAAATTAACTATCATATACTTAATAATTAATAAAATATAAGCGTAGTACACACATACAACTAAAAAAATAGTACCCACAAAATTAAATATTAATACATGCACATTAGCAAATCGCAAACATAGATCACATTAAAGTTAACTAAATATTAATGTATAACATTAATATAACGTACAACTAAGAATTCATCTGGTAATAATGCTCATCAATTTTTAGAAAGAGAACAATGTCTTATTTCGTTTGAATAGAGCGGTATCTTTTTCTTACACAAGCTAAATTTGTTTGCCAATCGTTTTCAAGAGGGTAGAAAGTTCTTCGTTTTAGTTTCTATCGAAAAAAAAAACTTGAAAAAGAGAAATTATTAAAGAAAGAATTCACTCTGTATCCTGCGTGTCTTTTAGCAGTGTTGCAGTAATTATTATTGCGTTAAGTCTTGCGTTAGTTCAAAAATATTGGAACCAAATGTATACAGGTAAGTTATCCGATATTAAAGTACTTGGTTCGAAGCGAGTGAAACCGTGAGGAGCAGCCAGTATGTTAATAAAAAAGTGAGGTGACTAAAATCTTAATAACAAACATAAGTAAAACAGAACAAAAAGCATTTGCAAATTAATCATATTAAAAAAGCTCAACACGCACACACACAGTGTTATATTACGCGTCATTTATCTTTAGCGCTGGACGAGAATAGCTGCGCATCGGTAGAATCGCGCTCGTAATTGACGTATTGGCGCGAGAGAGACAACACGACTGGGACAACCAATCAACGCTCGCGCACCCGACGATCACGCGCCCCGCGCGCCGCGCCGATACCTCGATACCTTATTTTTGACTTCTGCGCAGGTTTCGTCCAGCGCTAAAGATTCGTGACGCTTATAATACTGTTATTTGTATATATAGAAAACAACCTCATCTGATGCGTTCGGCCTCAACAAGTGAAACGTAGAATTTTCTAGAATCTCCTCAAATTCACTAAAATTTTCTATAGTAGTAGATTCAAAGTCTATACTCCTGGGCCTCTTGGATACTTCTGTAGTAGTTTCATCTAATTGCGGTGATATATTCGTTAGTAGAATTAAAAATTCATCATCAATCTCATCATCCTCTGTTGTACTATTTATTGTTGTACTCTCCGTCGTCGAATCAAATTCTGTTGTAAAGCTATCCGTTACATCAACATCAGTGGTGGTTTCAACAACAAATTCACTAGTAACTTCAATATTATTTTTCTCACTTTTAGAAGCATCTTTATTCAAATCTATGGTTAATCTTTGATTAGTGAGCATTTCGAAAATTAAGCTTTCATTAACTTTAGTTCTATTGAAATCATCGTAGCCTTTTTTGGATAATTCTTGTTCGACATTTTTGATAATTTCATGTGTATAGTTCTCTGGAGGTACCCAATTGAACTCTGGGTCTAATGTCGTAAGAGTTTTGTTGATCGGTTTTATTTTTGGTTCCTGTGTTGTTAATGTTTTATTAGGAGTTATAAGATCCCAGATATTTGTAGGTTCGGGAGTGTACTGGTCCCTGATTTTGTGAATATCTTTAGTGTATTTAGCTATGTACGGTCCCAGTGTTGTTTCTACGTAATGTTTAAGTTTGTTACATTTGTCGACAGTGTTAACATCGTTGGAGCTACCCCAGATTATGAAGCCGGAGGCGTTTGATTTGTAAAGCGTTTGCAATGCGATTGATAAGTCGGACTGAAAGCACAATAATATAAATAACATATAAGATCTATAAACTTAAATTAATTCTGTTTATAAATAGAAATAGATCATCATAAAATTTCAAGAAAACTATTACGTCCTTTTCATTTCTTGATTTTAAAAATCCGTTGACAGACTTTAACATAATAAGTAAGACAAATAATATAAAATGGAAGTGGAGTTTTTTTTTAATTTAAACTTCAAATCCGAATCTTTGAACCAAATAGTTTGAATTTGATGAAACATCTGATATGTTGTACTAATAGCAAAAATTAACGACTTACACGTCTAAGTTCTGAAGTCTATTTACCAGTTAAAATTTTGACATACCTCTCTCAAAAACCCTCCATCCTGATATCTGTACCAGAAGTAAGGAAGTATCGGAGTTCTTCTCCTTCTGATACGAACCGCCTCCTTAATCCGAGCCTGGATGAGAGCAGACAGTTCTGATGATGAGAGATCCTGCGAGCTGTATATAGATGGGTATAAGGCTGTGCTTTCTGCCCAGAGCCAATAGATCCTGAAATTGGGTGCAAGAATACATTAGAAATATCTTAGTCAAAGTCAAATATATCTTTATTCAACTAGGCTACATATATACAGTTTTGAATCGTCGTGCTATCATTCTTTAAAAAGCCACTAAAAACATTGTTGGAGTCGTTAACCCTCTTTATAATATTCACAGCTCCAGGTGAGAGGTTTTCCTGTTACAGATAAATTTTATTACTATTTTCTGTTTTTAAATTTATTTTAAAGCAACCCACTCCAGAGCTGTCAAGCTCTGCGAGTGTTGATGGGCTGCGATGACCACTTTCCATCAGGTGGTTCGCCTGTTCGTTTGCCCCTATGTTATTAAAGAAATAAATAGTAAATTATCTCATCGTATTACATAACATGCCCTCATTAGTAGATGCCTTCTCATAATTTGAAGAACATGATACATTTATAATATCTAACATATTATATTAAGTAATGTAAATTACATACCAACATATGACGATAGTGGTCAACGTTTTAAATAGTAAAAAGATAAAGAAGAACTCACCCATCGTTCTCAGTCATGACCTGAGAGGGACAGCTATCTATCATGTTGTTGGCTCTATTGAAGCAGTAAGGAAACCCGTAGTAACCCCATACGGCTTTCGGTCTCATTTGCTTAGC